>VXAB01008029.1:37919-59709 GCA_013399175.1 Odontophorus gujanensis
CAGTGCCCTCCTGGAGCTGGGACGTGGGGCAGCATCCCACAGTGCCCTCCTGGAGCTGGGACGTGGGGCAGCATCCCACAGTGCCCTCCTGGAGCTGGGACGTGGGGCAGCGCTCCCATCCCGCGGCCCCTTCTCACCCTTATTATTTATATATATATATATATATTTTTTTTTGGCTGCTCGCTTTGAAACTTTCGCTGGTCTGGAGTTGGAAGAGAATTGAGACGCGCCGCAAAGTGGGAACGCTTCACCCGAGGAACAGTCCTACCCGCAGCACCAAAACCCTGAGTACTATACAATCGAACGCGCTGAGTGAAATGAATGGCAGCCGGGGGCTCGTCCGGCTCATCCTCCGCCCTCCCTCTGCTGCTGGTTTCTACAGCCCCGTCCCCACAGCCCGGCAGCTCAGTAGGGGACCCGGACACACGGGGGAAGCCGAGTGCCGGCGTCAAACCCGGGCGTGGGGAGGGGTTACTCTTCACAGTCTGAACAGCCGACCCCCAGCGACAGCCGGGGACCGGGTTACGGTTGCAGCTTATTTTACTGAGGTATCTGTTACGCATCCCGACTTGTTTCTTTCCCTGAATTGGATACAGAACGATCTGTTAGTCCCTGTCTAGTTCCAGTCTAGTCGTGTAAAGCTTATAAACATTAATACTCTAAGTAGTGTCGAAGCTGTTTAGCAGTTCAGTGATTCGAGTGCCTTTCTGTGCAAGAGAACACAACGTTAGCATGTGATACATAAGCAAAAACACCCATTACTAACCTCTGCTCCCCAGGACCAGAGAAGAAAGCACGAGGAAAAGCAAAAAGTCCCCCAGTCCCACTCTTAGGAAACAGCCCCCACACCCACCCCCATCTCCGAAAAAATAAAAAAGAAACAAAAAGGGGAAATAAAAAAAAACAACAAGAACAATCTGAATAACATCAGCGTGGGAAATCCCCTCCGAGTGGAGGCCGTGAAATGCTTTGGGTCTGAGTGAAGAGCAGCTCCACTTCCCCAGCACGCTGCTGCCACCAAGAGCCGGCACAGCACGGACACGGGGAGCACAACCCATCCCAGGACACGCGGTGCTCCCTCCACCTCAGTCCTCCCCAGGGTGGGCAGCGAGCTGACACGAGCCCTGCTACACAAGCTGACCCCCGGGGAGCACGGGCAGGAGCAGAGAGCAGCCCTGAGCCACAGCCTGGGGGGCAGGACAGCCTTGGCCAAGGATGCAGCTCCGCTGCCCCGTCCGAAAGCATTTTCCTACAGGAGGTTTCAGCACATCTGTAGTGTGAGCGGGGCTCCGGGGAGTGGGAGTCCAACGTGATTTCCCACCTCTAGCAGTGCTGTGCTATGTGCGTGTCCTGGGACGGGGCCGTCTCCTTGCTAGCCTAAAAGATGGGGGAAGCCACTGCTCCTCAATTGTCTTTGGTGCTACGATTAAAAAATAATAAAACCACGTATTAAAGAAAAAATAAACCGACACAAAACAAAGGCCGACCAACCGAGCGAGAAGATATGCCAACACTTCCTGAAGAGGTTAAAAAAAAACAACCCGCAAAACAAACGGACAGACAAACCAACAACAGCAACAACAACAAAAACCAAACAAACCCCCAACAACAAGTACATATCTGAGGTATTTCATCTGCTCAAAAAACCTGACTGGGGCCCGGGAGGATGGAAAGGACGTCACCAGGGCAGGAGGAGCTCGGCTCTGCTCTGCGGGATGGGGAATGTGTGGGGCAGAGTGAGGCCAGCTGGGCAGCAGCTCGGGGGCAGCCCCTGCTTGCTTTGTGTGGGGGGGTGGGAGAGGGCGAGGAAGGGTTTGATTCCTCTGCTTCCCCACAGGTCTGGGCTGACAGAGATTGGGTTTCTTTCTGCTCACGTGCAACGTGAAGGGGGACGTGGAGTGCACCCTCCGAGGAGGAGCCACTCGAGGAAGCCTAGCTCGAGAAGCTTGTGTCAAGGGGAGCACGGGATCAGAGCCAGGAAAAGGGAAGGTTCGGGGGAAATGGCAACAGGACGAGCTCCCCAAGGGGAGAGACAAAGTTGAGGGTGTTTAAAACTCGGCTGAAAGCCTGAAAAAGGCAACGGCAGTAGGGAACAGGCCAGCACCAACCAGGAGGACGGAGCAGCGCACGGAGAGGGCTTTTCTGTGTCTGTGGGTCAAGCGTAGCGGTCAGAAGGTCCTTCCCAGGTGGCCAAGACCTCAGAGAGAGGGGGAAGGAGGCTCGTCGCATCTCAGGGACTGTGAGCAAGGACCGTGTGGCCCACGGGGAGGACAGATGAGCACTGGGCCCCCCGAGAGGAACAGGAAGAGAAGCGAGGGAGCTCTCCCTGCACGAGCCATGGGAGGAGAGGGGCGAGGCAGCCTGCCAGCTGTTCCGATTGTCAACAAACCGAGCCGTGCTGCGGCTCGAGGAGAACCCCGTTTCCCTGCCCCGATGCCAGCTCCTTCCACCTGCCTTGGTGACGTCTCAGCCATCTCTCCGCCCGCCGATCCCTGATTGAAAAACGCCAGGTGTGCCCCCCCCCCTCCCCCCCTCTCTGCGTGCCACTCCCCCGAGAGGAACACAGCAAACCCCGGGAGGAGGAGGAAGAAAACAGAAGTGAAAGGGAGGAAGAAAGGGGAGAACAAAGAAAAAGGCTGGACAAACAGGCGATGAAGAAAAAAAACTCGCTGGCATGGGAAGGTTTCAGCATCATCATCTTGCCGTTGGCCAACCACCAAGCAGGTTCCTTGAGATGAGGTAATCTGTGCGACTCCTTCCCGGCTTGCTCCCCGCTGCGAGCAGAGAGGAAGAGCTGCCGGAGGCCAGTGTGAGACAGCAAGCTCAGCCATCCATCAGAGAGACCAGCTAGTGGAGGGCTCTGCGCTGGGGGTTCCCCGCGATGAGGTAGGGCTGGGGGAGCAGTGGGAGCTGCTGCTGCTGCTGCAGGAGCTCTGGGAGCCCGCGAGGAGATGGACGACTGGCTTCTGGGCAAAGAGCACGCCTGCAGGGCACACAGAGGTAAGGGGGAGTTATGGGGATGCAGGGGGGGAGCAGCAGTTATGGGGATGCAGGGGCTGATGCAGCCCCGAAGGGTTTGTCCTCATAGAATGAGGCCTTGGAGGCAGATCAGAGTCAACGTTGACGTGGAAAGAGAAGCTGTATAAAAACCCTCCTCAAGAGCGGAAGGATAACAGCCCTTCGTGCTAGCACCAGGCACAAAGCCCCTCCCCTGTATGAGCTGCACTCCTCACCACGTCCCTCCCCACTTTCCCACTTGTGAGCCATCAGCAGAACGCTTCTTGGGGACAGCTCAAGAGCACACTGACCACAGCAGAAAGGGAACGACATCACAGCAACAGCCCTTGCACAAACAGGAAATCACCAACAAACAGTGCTCGAGAGCATTTCTCCATGTCAAAAACGCCACTGCCGAAAGGAAAAAGCATTCATTTTGCCTTCCCAGGACCAAAGAGAGGGAAAAACCCATCCCCTGCTGAAATCTCTAAGCTGGGCAAGCTGCGTGCTGTGCTCTGGTAAATGAGCACCTGGGGGTGTGCCACCCTCCCCACGTCCTGCGGGGCGCTCCCAGCCTGGCTGCCAACCCCCCCTGGGGAGCAGTCCCTTCTCACCAGCATAAATGGTGCCGTTAATCTCCACGGACATGTTAATGCTCCCGATGCCATTAGGCGACAAATTCAGCGCCGCCGCCGCCGCCGAGTCAGGTTTGTCTTCTTTCAAGAAAAGAAACACAGAGTTAAGGGAGCCCCGTTTCTAGAGCTGACCAAAGGTACACGTGCTCCTGACGCTGTCCCTCTGATGAGGAACCCCCCCCCCATGACATCTTATGAAGGCCTCCACGTGCTGAGGCGTGAACTGTGATCCCACTGCTGCCTGCAAAGCCCTCGGGCCGAATTAACAACCTCTACCCAGTGAGAGAGGTCTGCGTGGGTGCTGAAGGTGGCCCTGCTCTTCTCCAGGGCCCCTTCCCCGGGCTGGGGACTCTCAGATCACCTTACCCTTGCCATTGATTTTGATCTTCATGGGGATCTGCCGTGCCATGCTGAAGAGGTTGCGCTGCAGAGCCTGCTGGACGAGCCGCTGCTCCTCCTCTGTCATCCGCGACACCTTCTTCTCCGGTGGCTCCCCTGCCTCCAGCCTCTCCCTCAGCTGCTCCAGGGTGGCTGTTCTTGCTGCCACCGTTGCCTGCTGGCTAGCCAAGCTCACTGGCACAGCAACACGATTTGGCATCGACACGGTCAAGGGCACGCCGTCACCTAGGAAGGGAAGACATCGCTCACGTCCCTCCCCTAAAGCAACTACACCGGGACTCATCTGAAGGAAATAAAGGAAGGAAGCGTGTTCTGCTGCCCTCACACAGCTCACCTTTTCTGACAGCTGCTGCTGGAGACACACGAGGATTGCTGGTCCCGCTGCCCGGCGCGACGCCGATGATGGGGAAGCGGATCTTTGGGGGGGACAGGAGGGAAGGAGGCCCCGTGGTGGTGGGTGAGTAGCTGAACAAAGAGGAGCTGTAGCTGGGCCGTCTGCCTTCCCTCCTGTTGCCATCGATGGCGGCCTGAAGCTCAGCAGGAGAACTGAGGGATTTCTTCTCGCATTCGTAGGCATACAGGTACTTCATATACCTGGGAGAGGGGCGAGCACACAGAGAGTCAAGCAGGTTTCTCACCAGACCATGAGAGCATGGGCTGCAGCAGCTTTCAGATGAAGGTCCTCTGCAGATCTCCAGCCTTTGTGTGCAGTGCTCGGTGTCGTGAGCGAGTTTGGGTGTGAGGTGCAGCTCTCACAGCTCTCAGTTGACCCCGTGCTTTAGGGAAGCAAGTGGTTACACACTGCAACACCCAGAGGCAGCAAAGAATCATCCCAAATGCCTTTACAACTGACTAAAATTATGAGAAGTTGGAACTCGGATCAGAGTGCTTCCAGGCAAGGAAGGATCATGTAGGGGTTACTCTGTGCTACTGGGCAGCACCAGACTGTACAACTTCTGCTGCATTCTGGCACACAAATTTGCAGGGAACGCTGCATACCAAAGGCTCTAGAAACAGCAGGCAGCTTCCCTCCCCAGGACTCAACTAATAACTAAGAGTAACAGTAACCGAGGGGTAAGAGATCTCAAGCAGTCCCCTCTCCCTGCTCCCCACGCCAAGAGAGACAGAGCAACCTCAGCCTCCATCCCGCAGTGCCCAGCTCCTGCTCCCACCTCTCTGCTGTCAGACCCTCTGGACTCACTGGGTTCGAAGCGTGAACGCGGCACTGGTGATGGAGGTGGGCAGATTAAGGCCTTTGGTGATCTCCCTCCAGATCTTCTTATTGATGATTTCCACCAGCCCTCCCTTCTCGGTCACCAGCTTGTAGAGCATGTAGAGATCCAGGATCTGCTTTGCCATGATGGGGATCCTGTTGATGGGAGTTCCTGCAGGGAAGAAAACAAGGAGAGAGAGAGAAAATGAGGCTGAGAAGACTGGCAGGCCGGGGCTATTGATCTTCCTTCTAATAGGAAATGCAGGCAACTCTATTTGTAGCCTGACTCGAGGCCTCTCTATGGGCGAGTAAATGAGCCAGAGAAGTGTAGCTACATGGCACGTCCTTTTCATGAAGAATCCTTTCCTGTAGGCAAAAGCAATTATCAGACAAATAATAACCTGCAGCTAAGAGCGGCTGCTAAAATAGAAGAGGGGAAGTAGGGATCATTCAATCCCAGTGGCGAGGGAGCGGCCCGGAGGAATCATTTGTTACGAGCTCCCAGGGCTCCCTCAGATAAAATCTGTATAGTGCTGCTCAGGAAGGGGCTGAGCTCGAGCTGCTCGTGCACTGGGATTCTGCTCCCTCACCCCCAGTGCTGTGCGGGCAGAGCGATAGGAAACTCCAGCATGCATTTCCCCCCGTCCTCCCTCACGAGCACGCGGTGTTCTGCTCTCACTGAGCACTGAGCACCTCCATCCTCCCCCTCCTCCTCCCTGCACCAGCTCTGGGATGTGTGTCCCTCTGACTCGGCCCAGCAGTGGGATCCCCACTTGTCGCAGGGTGGATGTTTAGGACGAGGGACAAACGCTGATGGAGCGATCCTCAAGCGTAGCAAACACTGTCCTGGATCAAAGAGCGGTCCACCCGAGGTCAGCATCTCGCTGCCACAACAGCAGCAGCCGTAATGGACAATTATGGGATGCCCAACCCACAGGGGAGGCTTTTGCCACTGCTCATCAGCCGGCATTCGGATAATGCCCCGGAGCAGAGCGGTTTATGGCCCTTATAAATGGGTTTTATTCGGTTTAGTGAAAAGGAGTTCAGCCAGCTCTGCAGATGTCCTCATTAGACACGTAAGTGTAATCTTTTTTGTTCTTTTTGAAGCCTATTACGCATCAGCTCACAGCACCGATTCCCACAGGTTAACGAGATGCTGGATAAAAGGACGACTCCTTCAGCTTCAGAGGGCAGCCCTCCATTTCACCGCGGCACCGACTCCATCAGGCAACATAAAGAGCAACCCGACTGGGCCGACATCTCTCACGTCCCCCTTTATTTGCCTTCAGTCTAAACAATCCCCTCCATCATCCACAAACCGCAAGCAGATCCCCTTCCTGCATTTCAAATCCCAGCTCCCTGGGGGAGGGAGGACGTTTCCCAGTTGTTTAGGTCTGGCTCCATCCAGCCCGGCCCAACGCAATCCTCCCATTGCTGTGCTTTCCCCTCTGCCTCCATTTTGTCTCCTCTGTGCGTTAAGAGATTGGAGTCCGGTAGCGGTGTCATTTCAGACACGTAGAGGCGATCACATTACCAGCACAAAGTTATCACTCATCAGCTGAGCCGCAGGAACCGGCACACCCAGCCCACCCCAAAGGCGAGAGAGGGGAAATGTTTATTTTGAAGGACTCCAGAAAGAGCCGGGAGCAGTTCTTCCCCCATCCGCAGTCCCCTCTGTCAGCTTCTGCCCCAGCAAGGAAGGGTTGGGGGCACGAACCTCAGCACTGCTGGGGCTCCAGACCCCACGAGCTCACCGTATTCCACACCAACTTGGTTCGTTGTGTAGGATCTGAGTGCAAAAGCTGCTCGTAGAGCCCCCTCCTCCCACAGCCTGGCGAGAAAGTCTTTATTGGAAACCCCTGGCGCTCCAACAGGAAAGGCTGCAAAACAAGTACCATGGGAGCAGGGGATGCTGAAGGCCAGCGGATCCTTTCACAGGCGGCCGCGAGGCTTGTCAGGGGCCATGATGGATTACTGTCATCTGGCAGCATCAGGATTAATGATCCAGAGGTCAGAGGGGAGAATTCCAAAGGGAAAGGTCAGCAGCCAGGGGCACAGTGTAAGACTTGTTGCCTTTTGATGGCAAACTCATTTTACTGTACTTTCCAGCTTCCCTCTACCCCGCCGGCTCAGCTCAACAAGAGGCTCTGAGTCCTCTTAGCACAACCCAACCACACCAGCATGGGGCAGCCCTGGAAGGAATCAGCTGCAGGGGGGGACAGAATCTGCTCCCACTGGAAAAGGGCTGACGAGCAGCTGATATGGATGGGAGACCTCAAGAAGAGAGGGCCCAGGACAGGTGTATCTGCTCTGCTGGGCTTGGAGATGGGAGACAGCCCTAGGGTATGAGGCTGCTGCCTCCAGACAAGCACCCTGCTAACAAAAGGGCTATGGAGAGGGCAAAATGCCCCAGTGGTGACACGGAAAGGAAAAGAGGGTGTCATCCCACAGGGGCTGGGTTTTCTGAAAGGAAAGGCAGCTGCAACTACGATTTGGATTTCTGGAGTAAGGAGTTTCCCTGGAGGAAGCCTGACGGTAGCTATAAACATCTCTGTCCTTCAAGGGAAGTAGGCAGCCCCTCCTGCCGAGCTGTTTCACCCCTTTCAAAAGCTGCCTCTGTTTCAGGCAGACATAACATGAGCCTACAGGGTGTACACGGATTGACTTGAATGCCCCTACGCTCGACAGGCTGAACGAGAACCTGATTTTCACCTTCCAAAAGCTCTTCAGGAAGAGACAGAAGATGTGAGCCCTGGATGACCTCGGAATGACTGTTCTGACATCTTCTGGCAGGCAGTACCTGAGGAAGAGGTGTTGAGCAGCCAGCACGTGTGGGCTCTGCTCTGCTGACAGCCTTCCCTTTTATCTAAAAGGACCTCCACGTTGCACCAAAGCCTTTCCCACCCATCCAAGCTCCATTCCCGAGGTGGCTTTTCCCTGCTCCTCATCCTGTCTTTGCCAGACTTCAGATTCATACCAAAATCTGAACGGGCAGATGATGCTGAAAGGAAACTGTCAGCTTAGAGAGGTTGGACTGGATGACCCTGGTGATTCTCTGACACTGGCAGGCTCACAGAAGGTAAGCCCCCTCTCCTGCAGCCAAGCCATGCCCACTGCAGGGAGTTCCCCACCATCGAGCAGCCTAAGCCACGACTTGTCCTGCATGCAGGAGACAAAGAGCAGTTAATTATACCCAGCCTGGAGCAGTACTTTTTCAATCACCTGCTCCAATGTACTTTGAGCGCGTCCATATTTAGGTAAGGAACAAAGGAGGCAAGGCTCAAATATTTATTCAGCAACATCTGAAGCTATACGGTGCGTCTGGGAGTGAAAAAGTGAACAGGCACAGTTCCTTTGCCTCAAAGCTCTATTTGTTGCTTTGAGCCCATCCTAATAGCTAACCCCCAGTGAAAAGAAGAAGGAAAGGCACACAGAAGGGAAACGAGCTCTCCCTGCCCGTGCCACGCTGATATAATCTCCTCCCCCCCCAAAACTCATGGCATTGCCACAGCGGGCATTCGCACCTCCCAGTGGGAATGTCAACACCTGATCTGCAAGCCTGCAGACCATTAGACACTGCTATCAAAGCGGGAGCCAGGATAGAGGGTAATTAATCATGCTCTATTTGACAGGAGGCCCACTTCTTATCTGCACCCCTCAAAACACCATCAGTTTCTGCTTCCCTCCTCAATAAGTGAGGCTGACAGCAGCCCCTTATCAGATTTCAGCTGCTGAACTGGAGGCAGCCTAACTGGCATCCCATGCCCCCGCTGTATTCACCGAGGCTCTGGCCACATTAACCTTCCCCACTTCTCCATCCCAGAACTGGGATCCCACGGAGATTTACGCTCCTGTGCTGAGCTCGGCTGCTACTGGTACAGCTGGCTCCAATCTATCCATGAGAACAAATTTCTTCCCCAGATGTTGCACAGCCATGGTGGTGGCTTTGAACCCCGCAGACCAACTTAGTGAGGCAGAGAGGAGTTACAGTGGGGGAAATAGGGGCAGCTGGGGAAAATGGAGGTGGGTCAGACAGCCAACACCTGGAGCATCTTCACACTGAGCAGTCCCACCTTCTTCCATCCAGCTGTGTATCTACAGGGTCATCTCTTCTGTGCTGAAACACCTCTGCTGTGCAACTGCTCAAGCTCATCAGTCACTGCAGAAATAGGCTGTCAGATTTAGGGGGGAGGCCAGGAACACCCAAGAATCAAGTACCTGTATACAGACGAGCTCTGGGGAGCTGGGATTTGAGACACAAACATGCAGTCTTTGAGAAGCTGGGCAAACGTGTTACTGTTTGACATCTCAATCTTCAGGGGAAGGAGGAACACCTTTGGCTCCATCCTTTGGTTCTGTACAGCCAGGGATTCACAGATCCCCAAAGGGCAGGAGCTGAGGTGGGCTGGCACCAGGTTAACAAGCTGCAGAAAGAGTCACGCCAGGCAACAGCAGCCTATCACTCCAGACAGAACAAATGTCTTGGCACAGAAAAAAAAACAAACAAAAAACAGAAGAGGACAGAATTTGCTTCTTATAAATTCTAAGCTATCCCAAGTTTTGCTCTAGTGAAATCCCCCAGAATAGCTCACGTGGGTCAGGAGCCCACAGCCCTGATACAGCCCTGCAAGGAACCCCTGCGTGGATCCAACATGAGGGATACGTATCCCTCAGGCTGGATATTAGGAAGCATTCCTCCTCCAAAAGAGTGGTCAGGCACTGGAATGGGCTGCCCAGGGAGCTGCTGGAGCCACCAACCCTGGAGGCATTCAAGAATGTGGCACTGAGGGATGTGGTTTAGTGGGAAATACTGGTGGCAGGTGACTGGTTGGACTGGATGGCCTTAGAAGTCTTTTCCAACTTTAGTGACTATGGAGAATTTCAGTCACCCAAGCCTGGTGCAAAGCATTCCCTGCAACAGTCTTCTGTGTGCTGCAGAGGAATTTCAACTACAACACCAGCTCCCCCTAAAACTCAAAGATGAAAAGGTCCTTTAAATGATGTACAGAACAGATTTGGCCACACACAAACAGAAGAAGAAGTCGGCCCAGCTGATCTAAAGCATTCAGATCAGAGCTCTGCAGATGCTGCAGCTGGGTTTGGTGCAGTGCATCGGGTGAGAATTTTCCACTGCAGAACATCAGCTGCTATTTAGGGAAGCATTTGCTGTGGCTCAGCATTAAGCAGGTAGCAGGAACGAAGGGCGCTGAGAATTTGTGTGCACTGATGCCTCATTTACAGAACTACGTCGCTTAATTCGGATTCCAAGATCTCTCCAGAGGATGAAAAGGAGCAGCCTGCAAAATTGAATCAGCGGAGCAAAGAGGATTCCCTGGGCAAACATTTCATAAACTCCACTTGGCCCAGAGATAAAAGAATCCATCAGTAAAATGCTTTTGTCAATGGCCTGGATGCGTTGTATTTCCACATCTAAAATTGTGCAGATGTCATACAACAGCAGGAAAACATTAAAACCACACAGCTGGACTCACAAAGCCCCTTCTGTGTATATCCACGTTAAAAAAGAAAAAACCCCAACAGAATGGTCAAGCCATCCGGGAAAAGCAAGGTCATGCAGAAACCTTGAACAGAATTGGTCGAGCTGTATAATCAGAGATGTTTTACGAGGTCTTCACAAAGGCAGAGCTTCAAGTGAGCAGAACAGCTTCCCCTGCCAGCCGTGTCCCTTCCCCAGACCTGTTCCCAAGTGGGGTTTCTCGCATCATCGGTGGTCCCAGGGATGAAGCCCCACTGCTCTGGTTCCCTCCTGATCAGCTCAGCTTCAATATCTGGGGACAGAACCTACGTATCACAGGGTTGACATCTACGTTTTGCTGCTCCTTGTCTTATCACGCAGACATAAAAGAGGCAAAAATTGGTTTCACAGTGTGTTCACAGGGTAAGAAAAGCCTGAAAGCGCTTTTCCACCCTTGGTGCTTGCCACCTTTTCACTCTAGCCAGACTTGTGCCCACCTGGCAGTCTGGAGTACAGTCCAAAGCACAACCACTCCTTTTGGAGGGCTGTGATATGGAAAAATGTGTTTGATGTGCCGGGGGACCCACACCCAGAGCACAAAAAGCTGATCCTGCATTGGAAATGCACAGATTCACAATACCTTTCATACCACATGAATTTCAGCATTATTTCCAGCAACCTGGGGAACACAAGATCACCCTGAATTCCTGTAATGGGTGCCGTGTACTCACGTTCCGGAGTCACAACTCAAAAACCCTCTTTACCAGTTTATTTCACATTCAATTACAACACGGAAACGTTGCGAAGCGATCAGCTACGGAGGAGGGAAGCCACTGCTGAAGCTGCTTACCTTCACCTGAGGACAGAGAGCCTTCAGGGTGAGGCTGAAGAAGTGCTGAGGAAGGCACTGGAGGCACTGATGCAGCCCCCGTCCCACTGAGCTGCACCTCCTCACCCCCTCTGCCCCTGCAATCCCAGGCAGGGTGAGGCCCGTGCACCTCGGCACACAGCAGCAACAAAGGAAGACTTACAGCTCCCCTCTCATCTCCCTCTTCCATCATTATTGCTGCTGAAGGGCCATTTTATCACTTGCAGCTGTGGTCATTCAGCGACAACCTGCTGTGCTCAGAGGCAGATGAGACCTGCACATTTGATCTGCATTAAGCCTGTTTCATGGCTTGGCTTTTCTAGGTACATTCCAAACAGCAGCGCCAACAAGCAAACCTTTTCATCCCTCCAGCTACTTGGGAGCTCCCGAAATCTGCCATTTATCTTTCAGTTCAGCCACCCGAGCTGCCTTCTCTGTCAGCCCCAAACAAGGGGCACTCCTCTGGAGGACAGCAGAACCCCCATCTTTACACGCCAGCACTGTTTATTAGCAGGGCAGCTTTCAGACACAAGGTGCAAATAAAGCAGCTCTTCACACATACCAGCTAAGAAACACAGCACTTTGCTCTTGGGTGCAATGAGGCCTCGGCATTGCCCATTTTGGAGGGCTCCCAGAACAAGGCAGCTGTTCAGCCTGGTTTGTTTTAGGATGCTTGCTTGGCATGTAAAGGAAGGGGAGGAGAAATGAAAGCCTTAACAGCACCTTGGGATAACTTTGCTGCAGATTTCTGAATGCAGCAGAATATAAGCTCACTCCCTGCAGTATTTCCAGACCCCCTGGCAGCTCTCTGTGTCCCCCCCACGGGTGGTGCAGCTCTTACGTTTCATTTCCAGCCCTCTCACAAGAGAGAAAACAAGGGAGCTTCCACAAAACAAATACACTTGGAAATGCCCAGATGATTAAAAGCTCAACTCCTCCAGCGACCAGCTGGTGACAAGCTCAGCCCCTGCATTGGGAAGGTGTCAATTATAAATAATTAAAAGGTAACAGGAAAGAGATACTGAAGTATTAAGCAGATTTCTCTCTGGGCATTTGGTGGTTTCTATTGCTGCCAGTCACACCCTTCAGATTGTCTTGTATGTCAGCCATTCTCCCAGCCCTTACTTTATTATGTGAGCTCAGGTTAATGTTTGCAAGGAAACTAATGAAGCCTGCCTATGGCTCTGCACACCGAAGCCAGAAACGTCACCAAAACCCACCTCCAAATCCTGAATGGCTTGGAAGCAAAAGATCCACAAGCTTTTTGGAGTAAGATAATAGAGAAAGGTCAGCTGTCAGCTCCAGCTGTGCCAGGAGAGAAGGACACAGGTATGAAGAGCACTTGCAATACCTGTGCCTGGATCTGCCCTTTGGGAGAGCCCTTCTGCTTGTGGGCTAGCCTTCCACAGAAGGGGATGCAACCTTCAGAAGACCAGCTGCAAATAAGACTCCAGCTCCAGTCCAGCATCAGATAATAGTTTTGCCTGCTCTTCACACCTACCTCCCAAAGTCAGCAAACTTTTTGGAAACAATAAAAACGGACCATTACACAATTCAGTGCTCCGTGTCAGGAGAAATCTTTGTTGGACGAGTCTGACTGGCTCAGCACGTTTGGAGAGGCAAAGAAAACAGCTCTGCAAAAGGATTTACCAGGAATTCACACACAGGTGATCCACGTTTCCCTGCACAGACACATCCACCCACGTCAGCAGCAACGGACCACCAGCCCACCTGAGGGTCCCCAACAAGACTCAGTGCTGTCCCTTCACACAGGCAGTGCCACACATGCTTGGGGCACGGACACGTACTGAGAACCATAGGACATTTCAACCAATAGAAGATTCTGAACCACTGACAAAGTTGATGATAAAACCACAAGAACAGGGCTGACCTCAGCTTCAGGTTCTTTGTTTTATACGACGCCACACTTCTATGCGCTTCTATTAAGAATACTTTGTCATGAGGTGTACAGTTAACAGAACAGGCAGTTCAGATGGTAGGGTAGTCAGGATGTATAATGAGAAAGATAATCATGATGTGAGGGAATAACTGAAAAGAGATGCCAGGCTCCAGCCCTTCTGGTCACACAGGTGCATTGCCTTCACCTGCGCTCCTGCAGCTGACTCAGTGCTCACCTCAGGTTCAGGCCGTGATTCAACCGTTCCCACACATGAGGGAACCAAAGTTTGAGGGTAGGAAGACTTCAGATAGCTCAGCTGAGCTGTTTCACACATGCACTGCCATCCCTGGAACCAGGAGAGATGCAAGGTGCTGACACCACCAGAAGGAACGTGAGAACTTCTTTGAGCAGTCTGCTCCTGCACTCAGTGACACAGGTTTACTACACGGAAAAGTGACACGTTGTGAATCTAAAGGAAAACTTGGCTTCATCTTCCTTTTTTTATTTTTAATCCAAGGCCTCAGATTGTGAACTCTATCTGGTGTGTGAACGCCTTCAACACTCAGCCTCCACACTCTGAAGCAGAACACGAGATGTGTGACAGTGCCATCTGATTCTGTGGTGCCCCTTATTCTTGAAGGGGAGATCAGAGAACCCCCAGTGATACTCAGTCCTTGTCGAACTGGGTTGGTCGGGGCACCTTTGGTATTAGGTAGCAGTGGTGGAAGAGAAATAACATCTGTGAAATTTAATTTCAGGGCAGAAGAATTCTTTCCTACCGAGCTTTGATTTTCCAAAGTAAATATCCCAAGACTTAATATCCCCTGCCCTTCCACCTGCTCTGCAGGTTCAAGGCCTGGATTTGTTCTTTCAAATGCTGGAGGCAAGAATTCAGATTGCAGCAGTAATGCCCATTTTACCGAACTGAGTTCATATAAAAGCTCACTCACCCCTCTTCTGCATGAAGATGAAGAGGTCATCCAGGAACTCTTTCCGTTCAGGGTCACTATCCAGTTCATAAAGCTGTTGGGGGGAAATAAAAATGAAGGCACAGTCCACAAGGAGATGGATAAAGAGACCACATTAGGTTCCTCCAATGGGTCACCTGGTGTTTGTTCTGGGAGAACAAAAGGCAACCACAGGCAAGGAAGGATAGAGCTTTCCTGGAACTAGTATAATGCCTGGCAGGAAAAGCTCTTCTGAAGTAAAGCCAGAAAGCCTCGATCTGAATAATCAGCCTGGCACCACTTTGCTGCAGAAATCATTTTGCCA
Source organism: Odontophorus gujanensis (assembly GCA_013399175.1). Lineage (NCBI taxonomy): Eukaryota > Metazoa > Chordata > Aves > Galliformes > Odontophoridae > Odontophorus > Odontophorus gujanensis. The sequence continues at coordinate 52,680 of VXAB01008029.1, forward strand.
AATCATTTTGCTTCAAAACCCAAGCACTTCCATCAGTTCCTTAGAAGGCTTATTCCAAATGAGAGGTACCGTAGGCTGGCATTATCTATTGACTTTTCAGAAGGGGCAAGTACAAGCATCATCCCCTGCACAGAAAATCTAATGCTCCCTTATGAAGCCTTGAAGTGACAAGCTGGAAGGGCTGTGGTCAGCATTGTGAGATGACACTGCACGGGACAGAAGACAACCTTGTAGAAAAAGCACCTTCTTGCATGCACAGAGGAAGATTTTGCACAACTGCATGCAATTTATTTTGCTGGTTGTAGCTACACTTGTGGAGCAGATCAACAGAAAAACCAAGATTCACCAGGGAAAAATGTATTTCAGTTTCTCTATAAGGGCTGCTAGCTACTCAGTACTCATCTAGCCCCAAAAAAGAGGGGCTTCTTGGGCTCATTTCCTGTGAAGCTCTGCGCTTTCTCACATGCTGAGCTCTGGGAAGAAAACACACCACTGTATTTGCAGAGCAATTAGCTGCACCCTTTCAGAAAGTCAGCCCAGTTCAAAATGAATTCCTTGAGCTGATGTGACACATTGCTGCCACATTCAGATCTATTACCACAGTGCTAATCAGGCTCAAGAAACAAAATACTCTTCTCCCGGCCAGAGAAAGTATTGACTGAGATTTAAGGTGTTAGAAGTGTACTTATAAAGGCTGAGCTCAAACTACATTCCAGCGATCAGAGGCAAACTAGCCCAGCTCTGCAGGCTTTCTGAGCAACAGGGAGGGCTCAATAGCCACCTTCTGCCACAGAACAGGGAAAGAGCACCCCAGTCCCTCCCTCCCCCAAATCCCCATGATCAGACTGACCTTGGCAAAGTCTCGTGAAATTTCTCTTCCTCGGCATCCATCACCTTCATCACTCCAGTTCACACTGCCGTTCTGGGGGGGGAGAAAGAAACAAAAGGTTGAAAGTGCAGCTTGGGAAAGGCTTGGTGGACAACTCCAGAGAGCTTTCAAACGTGCATTTATGGGCAGGAGCATATGCAAAGGCAGGTAAAGGCTCAGGCACCCACACTCAACCCACAGTAGAAATCAAACAAACACTGAACACAGAGGCACTGCTGTGGCTCTCCACGTCCCCCTTTCTACCCAGTGCACACTGTGAAAGCCTCCAGTGAAAGACACAGGTGTTGCCCAGCTATCCCTGCTCACACAGAACTGCCCCCTGTCATGCTCAGAGATGCCCTTCTGGCCTCCTCTTGCTTGCCTAGAAAGCAAAAAGCTGAGCATGCCACAGAGAAGTAGGGAGATAACACAATGGGAATGCTTCCTCCCATCCCACACCCTTGCTCCTGGAAGCCTCTGAATATGAACTTCTCACAGAGAAATGGTGATCCAGCTTTGCTGGGTTAAGTTGCATTCTTCTTGGGCATTAGAAGGATTACTCTAGTTTGGCTTGTTCTGCTTGGTAATTCATCATCACCCTGAAACCCGGGCCAGGGTGGACCGGCAGAGGAAGGCTCTGGCCAATAGGGCAGGACTGAGAACTTAAGAATGATCCCGAAAGCTGGCCAAGCAGCTTTAAACTATAAACTTCATATAATACGTGCTCCAAAGCCCCTTGAGGGAAGAGCATGGCCAATTCCACCTGGCAAAGCAGCTTAGCCTGACCCCTGTCCTGACACATGCACAGCATCCTAAAACAAAATAAGCCACAGGTTCCAGCACAAAAATGCAGGTAAATTGCATGGGCAGTCCAGTACCTGAAATCTTGAGAGTCATCTGGTTGTGACGCATACATCGAATCAGAAAGATGAATAGCTCTCGTCAAGGCCGGGCAAAGCCACATCTCCCCCTTCAAAAAACACTGCAGTGAGCTGCCCTAATGCCTGCTGATTTAGTTTGAGCCAGTAATTCCTGCTGGAAAGTCAATTATCCAGCGAGTCCCATCAACTGAAAGATATTTAATGGGGGATTATTGCCACTTCTGTTATGTCAGCTGTTTATTACAGCAGATCAATTCCCAGCCCTCACTAGGAAGAGATCTGAGGACCATTTTTGTTCACGGGAGGATTCATCCGCGTGTCCTTTGCTGGCAGAGATTAAAAACACTGGGTTTTTTGCTAATTATGGTAACATCCAGCTGCTCCTAGAACCCCACCACCTTAATGCAGGCCAACAAACCCATGGTAAGAGAAGAAGAGGCAAGCCAGCTTCTTCAGAAGGCAGCAGCCACTGTGCATCCCCAGCTGTACAGAAACTGAGACAAAATGGTTTCAGAGGGCTGAGCTGCTCTCTACTCAAGTGTGCACATGCTCACAGGTTCAGAGGGCAATCCCACCTGTAGTGTTAAGGGCTACCTGGGGTGCTCCAAGGGGCCAAGCTCTCGTTTTCATTGGGATCTCAGGTCATGCTGACCGCTTATTCCACTACATTTAGGATGGGGACAGAGAAGGGATGGGAGCTTAAAGGAGACAATTCCCCGCTGCCGGTGGGTTTGAACTCGGTGGAACTTCAGAACTTTGCGTGGGATTACAAGACTCTTCAGAAGCTATTCGGCTCGTTTGCTTTGAGCAGTGGGTAATTAGCATAAGCCACGAGGTTGAGTGCTGATACACAAAATGAGCAGGACGCGTGCCCCTTACTTTCTGCATCCTCATTGCTTGAGAGCACACGCTAATGCTCATCACGAGCTGACTAGTGAAAGGAGCTTAAAGCTAGCCAAAGCCACCCACATTCTGCCGTATGTCCAGAAAATTGCTCGAGATGGGTATCACCTGGTGTGACACCGAGTGAAGCGAGGTGAGACACGGTGGACAGCATTAGCATTTCCTCCCGTGACAGCTGGGACAGTTTGAAGGCAGGTTGCTGCCCCACATTAAGCCATCAGGAGAGATAAGGTGAGCGCTCCTCGCCCACCCTGGTATCAATCAGCATGGACACAACCCGGCTGCCTTCCTACCCATCTGCTCCACTACCTTCAGTCCTTCCACCTTGAAGCACTGCTGTCACAGGGTTAAATGGGTTAAAAGCGCTCTCCCTGTGGTTATGTTGCTTTTAGTACAGGCTAGAAAATGCTTCTGCCCCTCTCCACACACAGCTCTGGGCTGCCAAGCCCCCCACGCTGCGGTTGGGGATGTGGGGACAGGTTTCAGAGCGTGGTGGCAGAGCAGCCAAACATTGGGCCAGCACGAAATGTCAGCTCAGCAGCCAGGAAATAAAGCCTTATTTATTCAGAGGGCAGTGTAAGCACAGGCAGACACTTTCTGAGGCCTCAGCTTTCATCTTGAGCATTCAGCACGCTGAAACCTTCAGGTCTGTGCAAAGCCTACAGTCAAAGATCCCAAACAGGAGCAGGGCTCGGGGCAGAGACCTGAGCACAGCCATGCACATCAATCCTACAGAGCCACGGGAAGGTACAGATGGAAGAGGGGCTCCTTTTGAAGCGTAAAACACATTCTGCACAGCAACAGAGCCTTTGTATCATGCTTTGGTATCATGCTTCCTCTCCATTCTGCCTAGGAAAACAAAGTCACCCTTCGCTGAGAAGCCCTCCTCCGTCAGAGCAGCAGGAACACGAGAAATCAATATATCCTCACAAGTCATTAAAAGACCTTTGTATAAGCCAGGCAATAGTAGCAGGAAGGAAAAAGCATTGCTCGGAGAGGCAGGTCGTTCTCTAGGGAGAGCCCTGCCTCTCCTTCCACCGCTTCGCATCGAGGGAATTTGCTCATGTTTGACAAACAGCCGTTTCCATCCCACTTGCATCACAGCAGGCAGGATTGATCCCGAGTTTCTTGCAGGAAAAGGCAGCAGGAGCAGCCCTGGTGCCCTAAGCTTGCTGTCCTCGCAGAGCACCCTGCGCCTGGAGCCGGCCTGGGGCCACGTGGCGCTCCCCAAGAGCCTGCAGCCCTGCCTTCAGAAGCAATTATATCTGCAGCTATTTTAGGATTACTCCCCAACCACCTGGAATATCTTATTAGAGGGAAGCTCAGATGTCCGCAGCGATTTTGGTTTCCAATCCCACATTCAAAAGCCGAGGTTTAACCCCTTCCTCTGAAGCCAGAGCTAGCGAGTAGATGAAATGGGAGCAACAAACGCTCTCCCACTTCATCCAGCACATTCCTTCGAGGGCAAAATCCTTGAATGCAAGCAGCCTGAGCTCCTGCTGTAGGACAGAAACTCCTCACATGTACCACCAAACACCATGCTCGGAGTATCGTGGCTCGCAGAACAGCTCGGCTCAGCCTACCAACATTAATTAAACCACAGAGAACCTGCTGGACACGTAAAAGGAGAGCAAACCTCCTGGAATGTAACACTAAGTCATTGTGCACCTCCCTTGCTGCAGACCCGACACGGCTTTCAGGCCAGAGATCTGCTGAAATACCCACTCAGGGACTAGGCCAAAAGTGGTGGGGAAAAAGAAAGCTCCTCCCCTACCCCCTGGGTTAACTGAAAGCACTGAGTCAATGAAAAGGTATAGGGGCAGCAATTTCAGGATTATCAGGGAATCCACAGAAATTCCTTTTGTGGGCAGAGTTAAGCCTTAGGAAGTGAAACAGATGCTGTTATAAAGAAAACTGTTGTACTACAAAACACTGATAAGATCGGGACTACTGCCCTGAGCTGCAAGTTCTCAAGCACGGAGAACCAGGGTGTAATTACTGCAGGCACAGGCTGCCTGGCAAAGCCCGGCTGGAATTGGAGCAAGCCCTTCCCACTGCTAATAACAGAGCTCAATTCAGCATGGAGAGCTTCAGAGAAAGCTTCTGAAAACATTTTAGCGATTCCAGGAATGGCACGGAGGATGGCAAAGCAGGGAAAGGAAAGACAAAGGAAGAATGGATGGAAGGGACCGAATCACCCCTTTACAGAGTTCCTTTTGTGCTCTCAAAACCTATAAAGCAGCAACACAGTTCCTCGCAAAACAGGAATTCACTTCCTCATCTGAGAGGAAAAGCAAGGCTCTTTGTGAACAACTCCAACTCACGAATGCTCGGAGGAATTAACTAAAACCTAAGTGATAAAGTGACAAGAAGAGCTGTTCAGCACTACGTGGCCAAGGGAAGAGAAATTCTCACTGCCATGAGAGATCCCCAGGTTCACCACGAAGTGAGAAAACAGAAATATGGGAGAACACACATGGCAACTATTCCTAAAGATAAATATAGCGCCTGAACGGATCCTAAAACGAGCCATATCGTCCCCAGGATATAAATGAGCTCCCTGCTCTGCTGCCAGATAGAGCACAGCTGCTGCTGTGCATCGTAGCCTTGATGAATGCCACAGAACTGCCCTGTGAGATGAAGATCGGGGCAATGCTCTGATGCAAGCTGTTCATCAGCTGCTGCCAGGAATGGAGAAGGCATGGGATGCCCTTTCCCACTTACCTGCCAATCTAAGCAGGACGTAACTTTGCACCTCTTCCAAGTGCGTCCCCTCGAGTCAAGCTAGGATCAGCAATTAACTCCTGGACTTCTACACAGAGGGGAAACATCCCCACTCACACCCCACCTCAGCTCTCCACAAAACCAGCCTCCAAGCCTCACATCTCAGCACCTTTATAGCCTGGAAGCTGTTTCTCTAGAGCACTTCAAACAGACGTGAGACTCCTTTCCAAGGCTGGCCATAGAAAATGCATTCCCCATTGATTTACACGCACAGCTCCATTTTCATTCTGAGTACAGACGTCCAGGAACAACTCATTTTGTGTGGCAGCACTGGAAGAAGGCCCTAAATCTTCAGTCACTGGCTGCAAACACCCAAGAAACCAAACATTTAACGTTGTCTGCTATCGAAGGAGACTCCATCCATCCCATCATAGAAAAGCAGAGTGCCCCTCATAAATGAAACATCCAACCCTGGATATCCCAGATCACCAAGAGGCGAGATGTGCACTGTCTGAGATTCAACTTCTCTGTTCCTGGACCTTCACCCCCCTTCTGGATTAATGAGTATCTCCTGAGCAAGACCTCGAGACACACAACACTTGAGGCACATAGTTAAGGTTATGGAATCTCAGCCACTCGCTCAGTCCTAGAGCCTAGAGCAAAAGCCAAGCAATTATTTTAAGCTGACTTATCTTAATAAACGCCGTGACCTCTGTAAAAGTTTAGGTCAGGATTTTCAGGAGCGACCGGTGATTTCTGAAATCCGAACACGAGCCAGCCCTAAAAGGAACAGACCACTGGGGAAACCAGCTGCTTGCTCTGCAGCGACTTACCTTGCTGCATTTAGGGAGGCATGAAATGTCAGCTGATGCCTGAAAACCTCGGCTTTGTTTTTACATTCCGAGGAGGAATGCAGGCCCTAATGCGAGCGCTGTAATAGCAGCCTTGCAAAATGACCCGTGCTAGTGTAGCACGCCTGCCCCAGGTGGGAAGGAGTCGGAGCAAGCAGCAGTGAGGCAGAGGCCCCAGCCCTGCCCCGCTCTCCGGGGTAACCAGAGCCACCGCCAAGCAATGCGAGAGCCTGCGGGATGAGGACCCCCATCCCACCATCTGCTACAAGCAACATTTGCACCCGTGGAATTAAAAGCTCGTTTTTCTTCAGGGACAGACAACGTTCACAGCGGCCTTTTCGAGGAGGGCCGGGGCTGGATCCGTGCGAGCTCTGAGCAGGGGAAGGAGGGAGCTGAGCACACCCCCGCTCGTCTTTCCGGAGCGGCTCCACTCCCTCGGCTGTGTTTTGTGCTGACGGGATTCCCACCGCCCCCGAGTCAGAAGCTGAGCCAGCTCTTTTGTCTGCCGGCTTGTTCTACAATTATTTACTTGGCCGTCCGCGAGTGAATAGAGCCTGACTTCAGCCCTCTGCCACTTTCCACTTTTTCTGCTGTTTTCACACATTCCGGGCAGTCTCCCAGCCTTATGCTTTCAAGATGCACTCTTCTCCAGTACGTGACTTTTTAGGAGAACAATTCACATTTGGAAGAAGCAGCAGAAGTGACTTTCTCCACTCTGCAAGCACACCACACATGCTCCCAGGCCAGGTCTAACAGGGAGCAGCACATGCTGACTGGTTGTCAGCCTCCAGCCTCAGCACAAG
>VXAB01008029.1:64044-118655 GCA_013399175.1 Odontophorus gujanensis
CGACCCCCGGGCCCCCGAACCCCCGGACCCGCCCCCCCCCCCCCCCCCCCCCCCAAAACAACCGCGATGGGCCGGGGTCGAGCAGCCCCACAGCCACCGCGCACCAACGGCGCCCGGCCCCGCTGCCCGTTACCCGGAGACCTCCAGAGCCCAACGGCCGCAGCCCTCCACCTCCGTACCCCCTCTTACCGCCCTCAAGACCCTCCCAACCTCCCGGTGAGGCTCGGGACCGTTACCTGCGGCGGGCCCCGGGCGCGGCGGCCGCCTCGGCTCTGCCCGCAGCGCAGTGCAGCGTAGCGCAGCGCAGCCGCTGCCCGCCCCGGGCCGCCCCGCCTCAGCCCGACCGGAAACGGCGCGCGGGAGGCGGCGCCCAGTAACGGAAACGTTCGCCTCACTTCCGGGTCCAGACCCAGCGGCGGAAAGGAAGGGCGCAGCCGGAAGTGGAAAGAAAGAGGAGGGAGCGAAAGCGTAACGACAGCCAATGAAACGGCGAGGCAAGCAGCCGCTTCCGGTTCCGGGGAGATAAAAGAGGGAGCGCGGGGTGGGGCCGGGCACTCGCGGGTGAGACAGCAGGGCGGTGGTGGTGGTCCTGTGGTGCAGGTGAGGGCTGAGCTGGTGTCGGGCCTCGGCGTTGTTCTTCGCGTTCCTGCTGCCCTCTTTGCTCCTTTCAGCTTTGGGGGTGTGAGAGAGGATGCTCTGAGCTGAGGTCGCCCTTTGTTCCCTTGGGTGCGGGAGGGAGGGGCTGCCTCGCGTCCATGAGGGGATGGAGGTGGCAGTGGGCTCGCTGCCCCTGGCATCCCTTCCCCAAAAGGAGGGGGATGGTGACTTGTGGCTACGTGCCCTTCCTGGTGTGATATTTCTATCTTCGGTGCGTGGGGTTGGGTGTCAGGCCCCTTGCTCGGTGTGACCTCCTCTTTGTCCTCTCTCACCCCAGGCCCAATCATGGCAGATGAGGAAATTGCTGCCCTGGTGGTGGACAATGGCTCTGGTATGTGCAAGGCAGGCTTTGCTGGGGATGATGCTCCCCGAGCTGTGTTTCCTTCCATTGTGGGACGCCCCCGGCATCAAGGTGTCATGGTGGGTATGGGGCAGAAGGACAGCTATGTGGGAGATGAGGCCCAGAGCAAGAGGGGCATCCTGACGCTGAAGTACCCCATCGAGCACGGCATCGTCACCAACTGGGACGACATGGAGAAGATCTGGCACCATACCTTTTACAATGAGTTGCGTGTTGCTCCAGAGGAGCACCCTGTCCTGCTTACCGAGGCCCCGCTGAACCCTAAAGCCAATCGGGAGAAGATGACCCAGATCATGTTTGAGACCTTCAACACCCCAGCTATGTATGTGGCCATCCAGGCTGTGCTGTCCCTTTACGCCTCTGGTCGTACCACCGGCATTGTCATGGACTCTGGGGATGGTGTCACTCACACAGTGCCCATCTATGAGGGCTATGCTCTGCCCCACGCCATCCTGCGTCTGGACTTGGCTGGCCGTGACCTGACTGACTACCTCATGAAGATCCTGACTGAGCGAGGTTACAGCTTCACCACCACGGCTGAGAGGGAGATAGTCCGTGATATCAAGGAGAAGCTGTGCTACGTTGCTCTAGACTTTGAGCAGGAGATGGCAACAGCTGCCTCATCCTCCTCCCTGGAGAAGAGCTATGAGCTGCCAGATGGGCAGGTGATCACCATTGGGAACGAGCGCTTCCGATGCCCTGAGGCCATCTTCCAACCCTCCTTCCTGGGCATGGAGTCCTGCGGCATCCACGAGACCACCTTCAACTCCATCATGAAGTGTGATGTGGACATCCGGAAGGATCTGTACGCCAACACTGTGCTGTCTGGGGGTACCACCATGTACCCTGGCATCGCTGACAGGATGCAGAAGGAGATCACAGCCCTAGCACCCAGCACCATGAAGATCAAGATCATTGCCCCTCCAGAGCGCAAGTATTCTGTCTGGATTGGTGGCTCCATCTTGGCCTCCCTCTCCACCTTCCAGCAGATGTGGATCAGCAAGCAGGAGTATGATGAGTCTGGCCCTTCCATCGTCCATCGCAAGTGCTTCTAGAGGGGCTGCTGGCAGTCACCCGGGGCGGCCCCACAGCGGGGCAGGCATGGGAGGAGGTGTTGCAGGCTTGTCCTTGGGAGCTCTCCCTTCAGCTTGGACCAGTATTATTTGACTGTTACTTATTTTACATTCTAATTTGTTGAGGTACTGAGTAGTAACATACAGTGTGTATTTTAATGGCCTTGCTCCAGTTTGGACCAGTTTGTGACTAGCTTTTTAGTGGAGAGGAATGGCAGCCTGCTGGCTGTGGTTCTGGGGCAGAAAGTAGGTGAGGAGTTGTTCACATTTCCTATGTAACACTAACAGGATGACACTAAAGTAGGTTTGTCACCTTTAGGTTTGTCACAACTGACTCATTTGTAGGAAAACAAATAAACTTAGGCTTAAAAGTGTAAGACTCTTTCTTGCTTTCTTTCAGGATGGGTACACTTCAAGGATTTGTGGGTATGAGGTCTTAGACTCAGACCTGGACTTGAACTGTCTGCTTAGGAGTTTGAAGAAAACAAACTGGGTGACCCAGTGCAAACTGTGCAGTGTTACTGTGTGTACTGGCTGCATGCAGACCATTTTAAGAACTGTTAGGAAGGAAAAACTTGACTGGTATGCAGCTCTCGCAGCCCTTCTGTACTTTCATGGTAACTTGGCTTTATTTAGAACCACTTTCCTGTCAGAAAAGTTAGCAAGCTGGCACAGGTTTTGTGATGAGAGGAGCCTCTCCTTTTTTGGGAGAGGGTGACAAGATGCGGCAGCAAGTATTCCCAGAGCTTGCTCAGCCTTAGGGAGGGGGTCTCTCTTGCTATGGCGAGTTTGTGATGTCCTACAGAGCTCCTCCTCAATAGGAAGAGCTAGGGGAAGGACAGCGGGCTCTGGTTTAAGCGGTGACAGCTCACATGCTTGCAGCTGTTTGTATGGGGATTGAAGGGGAGGTGTCCCCGTGGGCTGCTAACCCTGTGGACAGGCTTGCTGGGAGCTTTGCAGTCTCTCTTATTTTTACTTTTTGCTGGGCCCCTTCCCGGAGCGCCTCGCTCCTTTCCCACCGGTATCCAGTGAGGCAGAGCTGCCGCGTCCCGCCTTTAAACCCTCAGCCGGCCGCCCATTGGCTGGTTGTGCCACCTCATCGGCGAGGCGGCCAATCGGCGGCTTCCTCTTACACGCACACCAAGCGGACTCCATTTCCCAATGCGCACCGCGCGTGGAGGCACACTTCCGTTTCCGGCGCGTCGCGGCGATGCCGGAAGAGGCTCGCTGAGGGGAGGTCTGTCCGGGCCGGGCGGGCGTCGCTCCACTCGTGTTCCCGGGGAGACGTGGCCGCCGCCTCTCTGCGGCTCCAGGTGTGTGCGTGAGGGGCTGAGCGCTCGCGTGGGAGCCTGGGGAGCGTCGTCATGAGTTGCTCAGCCCTGCGGTTCCTGAGGCGCCCGGAAGGCTGCGTCACCGCGCGTTGTTTTCCTCCCTTTCCAGGCCTCCGTGGGTCTGAGGTCGCTTCTGTGACCGGAGATGGCCGTGTCCGAGTGGCACATCGCGGTGAAGCTGGCGGACCAGCCGCTGGCCCCCAAATCTATCTTACGCTTACCGGAGACGGAGCTCGGGGAGTGCCCCCTGGGCGGCTGCAGCATCTCCCACCTCAAGCAGCTGATCACCGGAAAGCTGCAGGAGTCCGTCCCGGACCCCGAGCTCATCGGTAGGTGCACGTGTCGTGGCCGGGTCCTGCCTTCCTCTTAGCGCTGCGGCCACAGAGTGTGGTTCTAAGAGAGGGGAGCAAACACACACTTTGTGAGTCTCTGCCCTGGGGTTTTCTTGTGCTGCTGATCCGGATGCAGGTGGAGCAATATCCCCCAGGTGTCCTCAGTTTTTAAGGACTGTGGTCCTTTCCTGGGTGTGCTGTGTATGTTCATCTTTTTCATAGATCTGATCTACTGTGGCCGTAAGCTGAGGGATGACCAGACGCTTGATTTTTATGGCATCCAGTCTGGCTCCACTGTTCATGTCCTGCGCAAGTCCTGGCCCGAACCTGATCAGAAACCAGGTGGGGAGGAGACTGTGCAGATTACTTTGGGTGTGAGGAACCACTGCTCTCTGTGATGTGTTTCTAGGAAATTGGTTTGGAGGTGGAACTGATCTGTTTGCTTGCGCTCCACCATTTAAAGCGGTGAATGGACATTACATTTATCTTGCTGATGGCAGAGGCATGGCATGAATCTCATCACAGTGCAGTGGGAATATCCCTTCCTTAAGTGGCTCTGACTAATCTTAGTGTTACTAGAGAATTAGAAGCAGAGTGTCTCGTTAGTACAGCTAGAGGCTTGCCTGTGCTTGACTACCGAGTAAAAATGTCCAGTTTAGAATTATTTCAGTTCATTTCCTTTTATGCATGTAGGAATATATATTTATATTTTTGCATGTCTGGAAGTTGGGAATGTGGCTGCAGCCCTTGGTGGGCAGTTGGTTTTTAAGCTGCAGTAACAGCACTGGGACAGCTGTGGTCTGTATCCTTCCTTGCCAGACTAAGTGAATTCAGGAGAATTAAAGAATCGTTGCTGCTACTGCAGCTGGGAAGCATAAGGAGGGTGTAAAATAGCTAGGGAAGCTGAGAATCATGTTTTGATCTGTTTTTTTTCTTCTCTCAGAGCCAGTGGACAAGGTGGCAGCAGTACGGGAGTTCCGTGTCCTTCACACAGCCCTGCACAGCAGTCCTGCCTACAGAGATGCAGTGAGTGTGACACTGCCATCTTGATATCTTCTGTCTGACCCCCCTCTGACGAAAGGCCCTTAGTGAAACCTTGCTATGTGACACTGCTGATGCATTCTGATTTCTGTGGCAGGTGTTCAAAATGCTGGGGAACAAGGAGTCGCTGGATCAGATCATCGTTGCTACTCCTGGCCTCAGCAGTGACCCAGTTGCTTTGGGTGAGTTCAGGTGTGACTCAGAGAGGGTCTGGAGAAAGCCGGATAAGGATGGCTTTAAAATAAAGCAAATACTTAAATGTAAGTTAAACACTGAACACTTTTTGAAAGTGTTAAGTTCCTGGCATGTAGGTAGGGTGTGATCGCAGTCTCCTGCAGCCATCTGGGGTGAGCTGGGTGCTAGGCTTTATCCTGCCTTTAAATAGAGCTTTCTGCACTGGAGCACAGCCTGTGGGATCTACTGGGAAAGCCCTGTGTCCTGGGAGTGTGGCTGTGATTTAGTCCATCTAAGAAGGCCCAAAAGGTTTCTGAGAACAATAATGGAGTATTTATGGTGTCCTTTCATGATTCATTTCCTGAAAAACACATAATTTGTTTTTTTTCCCATGGTTGGACTGGCTCCTGTGTGTCTTGTATCCGGTCTCTTACTGGTCATGTTTCCTGGTCACTCTCAGGAGTCTTGCAGGACAAGGATCTCTTCTCAGTGTTTGCAGACCCCAACATGTTGGACACGTAAGTTCACATAAGCTGGCACAGTGACTAAGTGGTTCCTTTGTTGTAATACTCTATAGGCCACTTCCCTTTGAGTGGGAAAAAGCATTCTGCTGTTGACTGCCAATACAGATACACCAGGACAGACATCTGGGGAGGAACTGTTCTTCCTCAGCAGCAGAAAAGAGGGAGCTGATGCTTTGTTAGGCACCTGTTGACTTAGAGGAAGGCAGGCTCATCCTTGCCTCCAGATTTGGTAGCTCTCAGCTCTGTGAGAGCATGTGGGAGATACGTATGATGGGAGGACCAACATGGGGTTGAGGAGGAACCCTGGTTTGTTTGGCTCTGTAGGGTGGTGCTCATGATTGGATAAGCAGTTACAAGTTGAAGATAGTGTTGGCTCAACTATAGTGGGGACAGCTCTGCCATTTCTGCTGTAAGTTTTTCGCTAGCATCAAGCCACTCCTTCCTTAGTTTCTCTGTGTACACAATTTTTTCTTCCACTATTCCTCTGCAGGCTAATTCCTGCTCACCCTGCGCTTGTGAATGCCATTGTCCTCGTCCTGCATTCGGTGGCAGGCAGCACCCCGCTCCCAGCCCCTGAGACCTCCTCCCGTGGAATGTCCTCTGGCTCCTACCGTGACATGCCGGGTATGTTCGGCCTGCAGCCACATGGATGTGGGGGGACCTGCAGAGATGGCGTGCTGCAGAACCTGCTACAGACAAAACTGGGCTGAAAAGGAAGAGAGGTCTGGGTACCTGAGCTAGGAACATGCTTTGAGTTTTGATAGATTGCCTTGAGAGAGGCTTGCCTGGTGCAGTTCAACCTCGGGGCCTCTCCCAGCTGCATGTGTGTCACCACTGTTGATAGCAGATTGCTGTGGCCTCTGTTGTGCGTAAGTGTTGGGCCTGAACTGTCTTCTGTTGACCTGTTGCAAGTGAACTTGTTGGTGCTGAGCCTGGCTGTGTGACCAGAGCCTCCAGAGGTTCTCATCTGGTGCCTGGATGCCTTTCTGCCAGCATCTGGTGTTCTGCATCTGCTGAATCTTCTTTCTGTTGCAGGTGGTTTTCTGTTTGAAGGTCTCTCTGATGATGAGGATGACTTTCACCAGGTAATTCACTGGCTGGACTGGCTGTGACAGCTGTTTTGGGTTTGATGTAACGGTTTTAACTTTGTAGCTCTTAAAGACTCTAAAGGTTTTCTGTATAATCTCATCAGCAGCATGAACATCTATGGCTCATTAGGAGTTCATTAAGATACTGTATTAATAATTGTGGTATGCTTGAGTACTGTGCATGTTAATTTTTTTCTGAGAGCTGAAATAGTCACAGCAGAAGAAGGAAGCACAGCTCAGTAGCACTTGCCATTGGAGCAAACACCTTTTGTATTCAAACTGATGCAGAACCAGAGTTGTGCATAACTGACGTTCTGTTGTTTCAGCAGAGGGCACTCCAGTTACAGAGCAGTGCCTAATTGACAGGTGTTTCTTTTTAAAAACTCAGTCTTTGAGTTTCAAGAACTGCAGGGAAGGGATCCTTAGCAGTAAGCACACAAGCCAGATGTCTGTGAGATGTGGCCACTGACACCAGAGCTCTGTTTTCTCCGTGCAGAGCGCAAGATCGACGCCATCCAGCAGCACTTCTGGTTCCCGCCCGGCTTCCCTCGGTTACTCTGGGGCTGCTGGACCACGACCGATTACCCAGAGTGAGCTGGCAACTGCACTGGCACTGGCCAGCACCCCGGAGAGCAGCTCTCACACACCAACCCCTGGTACCCAGGTACAGCACCAGCTAGGGGTATCCTCGTGCCCAGTAGAGCCAGCACTTGACTGAGTGCAAGCCCTGTGTGGGCCCAGGTTTCAGCAGCAAGTGCTCTTCTGAGAGCACTCACTTTATCCAACTGAGAGCTTCACTTTATCCAACTTGTCTCCCTCACTAGGGTCACTCCTCTGGGACTTCCCCTATGTCATCCAGTGTCCAGTCAGGAACACCCATCACCAATGACCTCTTCAGCCAGGCCTTGCAGCATGCCCTGCAGGCCTCGGGGCAACCCAGTCTGCAGGTCAGTGTCTTTGCCTCTTCTTTTGGGAACCTGTGGAAGTTCCTTTATCACACTGCAGAGTGGAGGTGGCTCTTCCAGCTACCTTGTGTGGCTAGACATTGAGCTGGAAGGGCTGTCGCTGATGAAGAGCTTTCTTTGGGAAGCATGATGGATGTGTGCAGAAGGACTGGGTGGAAATGGGATAGATGGGCTGGTGGGTTTAGGGTGCTATCAGCAAGACTTACAGCTTTCAAGACCTGTTTGCACATTTAGAATTGCACTTGTGAGCTAGAGGGATGAGAGAAATCAGCATGGTAAAGCAGGCTTCGGAGAAGGTTGGTTTTTTACTGCTTGGACTCTCATATCTACCCTTAGCTTCTTTTGTTTCTTGTCTGTAGAGCCAGTGGCAGCCACAGCTTCAGCAACTGCGAGACATGGGCATACACGATGATGAGCTAAGTCTCCGGGCCCTGCAGGCTACTGGAGGGGACATTCAGGCTGCCTTGGAGCTCATCTTTGCTGGTGGGGCTCCCTAGCTCTGGGCAGGAGGGGCTGGACTGCTGTGTGGCACTGACATTCCTCGGTCTGAGGCTCGACCCCAGAGCTGTCTGGGGGATGGAGCAGCTGAGGTGGCTGCTCCTGTCCGTACAGGTGGGTTGTGTGCTCCTGTTTGAGTGCATGGGGCAAGCTGAGGACGTTTCCTCCAGCTCCTGTGATCTCTCTTCAGCCTTCTCCCCCTTCTGGCCACCTCAGAGCTTTGCTCAGCTCAGAGGAAAATGCAGCTCTTGTGTTCTGGAAAGATGTAGCACAGTTCTTCAGTCTTAGATCTGGTGACGTACTATTGCTGTTTAATTCCTGCCCACCTGGCAAGCCTCAGGCTATCTCCTTTTGCTGTTGTGGTCCCCCTGTGTTTGGCTGTATTAAATGGACTCTATTCACTTGCCTGTTGTTTGGGTTGTGATCCGTGCTGTCTTAGATTCCAAATCTGCGAGGCAGTGCGTGCTTGTTGCATCGTGGAGCCTGGAGAACATGGCGTGCCTGTTGTAGGACTGTTATTTCAGCAGAGGGCACTCTTCTTACAGAGCAAGATGCTGGCTACATCCATGAGCTGCCAGAAGACCACTGTGGGGAGTGAAGCTGACCTGCCCAGCCTTCCTCCTTTAGTTAGGCCTCTGAAGAACATTGTGCTATAGACCTTTGCTGAGAAGGTGGCCCGAAGAGCATCACGTCTCCTTTTCAGCAGAAATGTTTGTAAATTCCATTGTCTCGGGCAAGGCCGACGCAGTGCTGCAAGAACAAAGGTGCAGGAGTTCACGGCCACCACGAGGTGACAGTAGAATTATGACAGGCACAAGACAGGGTCGAGGCAGGTGCTGAAGATTGCAGGGTGCTGCCTGTGACTCAGTGGGAGAGGTGCATTGTTTCTGATGCAGTGGGCTGGCCTGTTCGGATTGCAGATAATGTTTTCCAAAGTGTCTTCTAATTCTGGGTGCCATGTTTGAAGTTCCCTTCCCAGGAGCTGCCTCCAAAGGCAATCACATGCACTTGCCTGTAATTAAGTCGGTGGGAACTGGGAGAAATTGGAGCCAGAGGTAGACCTGGCGTCACTCTGAATGTACCATTGAGACTGACAGAGCATGAAAATGGGAGCTGGTTTGCCTGAAATGCCACCACGTGACACTAGGGAAGCTCAGAGCAGAAAATGGTCCCTTACCTTCAGGCTACCTGTGTTCCCCTCTAATTCCTTTCAAAGCACAACTGTTGTCTGCTGATGCGATCTCAGCTGTGGCACAGCAAATGCTGGATTGTTCTCTCCAGGATGGCTTATTGACTGATAGAGTTTAATCCTGTCTAGAGGATTACGGCTCCCAGGAGGGAAGGGACTGTTTGTTTTTATTATTCAATATGTGGGGGATAAGATTTGATGAGTATCAGGCATCTCATGGTTTTCCTAACTGGATAACTTCCTGGTTCCTGCCCTCATTACCTGCTTTGGAAACTCGTTCCAGATGATGACAGTCGTTTTACACATACAGAAACTGATTGCTTTATTCCCATCCCTGCTCCTTACTTTGCTGGGGATGGGTAGCATATGCAGAGCACCCTCCCTCCCGTTCCTGCTGCGGAGACGAGCCGTGCTGCCAGCCCTCAATCCTCCCAAGGCTAACTGAGGATTAGCTGTATCGCAGATGTCGTGGCGATGTTGGAGCTGGGAGCCACAAAGCTCCCTCAGACCTGCATGGGGCTGGCTGGGCTTGCTTTGGGACTGCTTGCTTGCCTGTGCCCTGTCAAGCCTCAGCTCAGACTGGGGAGGGCTTGGGGCTGTCGGTGTCCCCAGATGGTCTTTCTTTTATCTTCCCTTGCTCTTATAATTTGATCACTTTGACTAATGCGTTGTCTTAAGTATCTTTTTTTCCATTATACGGGTTACTTCTGCTTCTCCCTGTGTTCCCAGAGAGTTGAGAATTGGCTGGACGCTTTCCATGGAGAGAATTTCTGTTTCTTTCACAAATTAAGTTACTTGGCTTAGAGTACCACATCAGACACATTCTTTGAAGCAGCTATAGCAGAGAAGAACTTGGCACTGATGTTGTTCACAACACGATTGATGCGTGCGCTTCACTTCCCTCATCTCGCCTGTCTTTGCCTAGAATAGATGTGTTCAGCAAGCAGGCAAATTTAGAGCTGTGGGGAAGGGGGGGAGAGGCTCTGCCTGGTCCCTGCAGCGCTGGTGATGGAGGAGGAGGAAGGGAAACTTTGATGCAGGAGGCTCTTGGAGAAGACATGCCATACAGCAGCCAGGTGAGCGCTGCTGTAATTGCTGAGCACCTCCTGCCTCTGTGCTGTGAGATGAAAGCCATGCTGTGTGCTCAGCCTCTTGTCTGAACCTGTCCTGGTTCTTAATAGCCACTGGTGGAGCCTGTATCCAAAGCCAGGTATCAAAAAAGAACTGGAATAACACTGCAGAATGCTGGTGTTCATCTCTTAGAAAGTGATTTAGTTCAGATACTAAATTGTCAGTGGCTGGAGCACAACAAATTCTGTTCTTTAGGAGCAAACTGCAATGTGCTGTCTCTCACTTTCCTAATCCCTGGAGTCCTGCCTTAATGTCACTGCTCTGACACCTTTCCTCCTGTACCACCTCTCATCACCACATCTGTGCTTGGGTTAGAGGTACATCCACTTTGCTGGGGCTCAGCACATCTGCATCCTGCTTGTGTATCTAACCTTTGTCACGCACCAGGCGAGCATCTGTGGCCTGAGCATCATCCCTGCTGTGCTGCAGGAGCAGATGGAAGCTGTTTGCTGAAAACATTTGGCTGACCCATTAGGAAGGGTGGAGGTCAGGCCATGGTCCCTGACGTAGGTTCTTTTCTGGGACTTTCTGCTTCTGACTTCAAAGAAATGCCTGGTTCAGTTCCCTCTTTGCCTCTAATGGAAGTGACAAGGGAAGCGGTGACAGTGGGTGTTTTCAGCACTAACAGTAGCAGCTGTTTGGCGCTCCCATGTTTTGGTAATCTTGTTATTTGTTCTGCTGTTTGACCATCAGTGCTGGAGTGTCATACACGTGTGCAGGGGCTGGGATCAGCTCTTCACCATATGTGCCCTTCTTTGGCCTGCTTTGGCCGCCTTGATGTCTTTTCCACCACCTGCCTTGTTTCTCTTTGCCTAAGACAGTCCTGAGCTGACTGTCCCTGTGGGGATCCAAGTGCTGTCGTGGGAGGATAATTTTCCAGCAAGAAGGTGAAATGGAGACAGAACAGAATCTCCCAGACTTCTGCTGTACCCCAGCCCATGTGATGCCCAACTTCATCTTCGTCTGCTTTCACAATGATGCTGGAGCCTTCCCACGTGTGAAGTGAACACAGCAAGATCCCTTCCAGGAGCAGAAATGCACATTTAAGGTATTAAGCGTTTCCGTGCTGACATCATGCTTGGGTGGTTTGTTGGATCAGATCTTAAACCTCCAGAGTTTGGAGCTCTTCAGCTTTTCTGGCTTAATATGACTAGTTCTGGATTGAATTACAGTCACCCTTCCATATTTCAGAATAAATCTTTCTTCCTTGCTCCTCAGTCCGAACAGGCTGAGTGTCCACTGCTTGCAGGATTCATGTAGAACTGTGCTGCTAAAGGAACCCAATAACCAAATCCAAACCCAGCACCTTAAACCACTCTCACCACCTTACCCTGTTCTATACACAAAGAGCTGTGCAGGGTCATGCCTTATCCAGACTGCTCCCAGAGCATTTTTTCTGCCTATGGGACGTGTGGTGGTCTTAAATGAGTGTTTACTCATAGTCTCCTGACATATGATAGTACTTACGTAGTCTCATACATGTAAAGGAGACTTACATAGTCTCCTTTACATAGTCTCCTGACTCACTGATGCTGAGCTATAGTGATGTGTCATGCTAGGAGCTGGAGGTTATTCCTAGTTGTGTGTGTCTGTCTGTTGTCCTCCCCACACCTAGATGCAGTGTGGGGTGTGTGCTTTGCCCCCCACAACTACACTGACGCAGAGTGTCATTGAGGGTGAGTTTCTCCAGTGCTGCTTTGCTCAGAATGCCTCATCTCCTGCACTGCTTTTGAGGGAGTGAATAACTTTGAACACCCAGGCAAGAAACATTCGTGTTTAAACAGCAGCAGGAAACTTGCCTATCAAATGCCTTGTGTACTGACTTTATTTATACAGGGCTTGGTAGTTTCCTGCTTGTTTTCAGCTTTGTTCTCAGTGATACTGAGGGGCCAGGAAATACATAATGGGCTGTAGCTTTTCTTCTTGAGTTAGCTTTGTGTTGTATGGGTGAGCTCAACAGCCTCACGGAAGGGCAGGCAGGACATGGTGGCTGCCACGAGCTTTTATCGTGGATTCCCTTGGCTCTAACAAACTCTTGGTCTCCTTCTTTCTCAGGCAAAATTTCCAGGAAGAAAGGAAAGTTGTACTGATGCTGAGACCTCCTGGTCAGGAATCAGGTAAGAGTCAAGGCAGGTGACAGGGCACAGCTGACACACGTACCTGTGAAGAAATGAGAGTCAGTCCCTTTCGTAGCACGAGTCAACAGCTTCCTTTAAGAATGGTAGCTGAAGCTGGGGAGCAGTGCGATTTCGAACCTGTTTTAGTGAAAGCACAGATGTCCTGGAGATGGCATACCGTGAAAAAATACTGCCTAATATCTTCTTCCAGTTTATAACTACTGGTAGTTGTAGTCCTGCTTCAGAAGGACACTTGGCTTTGGTAAAAGTGCGGTAGATAGAGTGGAACTGATGCATCCTTTGATGCCAAGACAGTGACTGAGCTACTGGTTTTGAACTTGGAGCTTCTTGACTCAAGTCCTTTTGAGCAGAGCCTGGTAACTTAAAAAAATCCAAAAACCTCCAGCTGAGCAACATCAAAATTCCTTAGTAGTAATAATAATAATTATAAAATAAAAGAATCCCTATCAGGATGAGCCAAGGCTTTCTGAGGGGTGTTTCTGAGCATGGTCTTCCTAGCTGACTTCTGGGTGTTCCAGGCTGCCAGCAAACGAAATGGTTCTCCTGAAATCGTTTTGAGACTTCTCTTTTCCCTTCTACTTAAATAAATGCCTCGCTGACTTAAAAGCATGGTCCACAGAGTTCTGCAGGGTGCATTAGCTCAGGTATTGAGTTTGAGGGAGAAGCTGGAGAGCAATGGGATTCCACTGCAGGGCTGATAAAAGCATCAAATGGGCTATGCAGGATCAGCACGTGTCCTCCTGTGATGGCCCACAGCATAAGAGCAGAGTGAGTGGAGAAAAGTGTGCACCAGTAGATTTCTCAATTGATCTGAGGCTCAGGGAGTTTCAGAGGCAGAAATGGGGGTGTAAATAGTTAACAGATCCCACCAGGCTTATTTTATTTGTTTTTGGTAAACTGAGAGATTGCTGTGGTCACTGAAGTGACAACAGGTGAGAGCCTAGTCGGCCACGAATGAAAACAGGTATTTAATCTCTTAAGCAGAAACTGTTGGTAGTGACAGCAGAGCTCTGTAATCCCTCAGCGTGTCACCTCGGCATCCTGCAGAGCAACCTCGGAGCTTTTTACCTTTGTGCTAATTGGTTTATTTGCATACAACCCAGTTTCGGGGAAGGGAGGAGTGCTGGCTGTCCTGCTTCGGTGTGTTGCTGGCTGAGGTGCAGCTCCCTGTGAGATGAAACGTTTCAGAACTGTTTCCCAAAGGATATGCAGTTAGGCATAACTCTGTCATCCTGTGGATCCCGTCAGCTGGCTGGGCAATTCACATCCGTTTATTCTTCCACCTCGTTTTCCTTCCTCTACCCTTCCTTCCTTCCTCCCTCCCCAGTGATGCAGTGCCGCGTCGGCTTCCTGCAGTTGCTTTCCCAAACGAGCTGTGTGGAAGCTTGGTGGAGACTCACCAACCAGAAAGCAGATGATGAATTCTCTGCGAGGTGGGGCAGATGGGAAGCACGGGGGCACAGGCACTCTTCCCTTTCGCAAATGTTGACAGGTCGCTTTTGATGAGTCAGGCAGGTCAAGCATGTGGTGGGAACCCGAACTGCTCCCACTCTCCTGCTGGAAGAGATGGCAGATTTCCCGTGTCTGGAGATAGAAAGCAGAGCCTTCGTGCCACCAGACAGGCTCTGAGTTTAGAGCCCACGGCAGCACCGACACTTACCTTCTGCGTCACTTGGCCCAGGGCTGTCTGGCAGAGGCCAAGATAGGAAGGAGGATCGTGCGATAGAACATCTTGGAGATCTCTCCATTCCTGGCGAGGCAGAAATCAGTGTTTAGAAGTACTCGAACACCAGAAGGTCAGCTTAATATCTTTGAAGTAGTGTACTTTTCTGAGCAGCCTCCACATATCCTGACTTCCTAATCAACACTGCTGCTGTTTTTCCAGCAGCGGTTTGAAGCGATTTCTTGAAGGCCAGGTGAATTTACATTGATTTCTCATGTGTAAACGAAAAATGTAGACTTAAACATCAACACATATTATGGTAAGGGCTGGGGGAGCAGATTGCTGAGCGGGAACCTTAACTTGTGTGTAACTGGAGGATGTTGTGGGTTTAACGTAATGCTGTCTGGTAAGCTGGTGTATGGGGTGGTGAGTGACCCTTTCAGAGCAGAAGTGGGAATTGCTTGCCAACTGCTGAAACAGAGCCATTCCTTCAGGAGAGCACGTGGCACCACTGAGCAGAAATCCAGGCTGTGCTGGGAAGTGGAGGAGCACAGTGTTCAGGAGCAGAAACACCAAGAGTTCCAGGTAAGCCCAGCAGTCTGGCCATCAAGGCCCTTCAAAGAAGACACAGCCATTAATATTTCAATCTGCTGCTTTTATGGTGGAAGCACAGCAACCTCAACAAAGCCACTTGTTTATTTTGATTTTAATTTCCTTCCAAATGGGAAGGGCTGTGCATTGTGTCAATGTATTCAGTGTTTAGTGTGACCTCGCCTTGGATGTTGTGTACAGTTCTGTGTTCCACAATGTAAAAGAGGATGTTAAGGTCCTTGAAAGGATCCTGAGGAGAGCAACACAGCTGGTAGAAGGGTGTGGAGGCATGCCTTAGTAGAGTAGACGCTGAGGGCACCTGGATTGCCTAGTTTGGAGAAAAAGAGGCCGAGAGGTGACCTCTTTGTTCTCTGTATCTTCCTGAGGAGGGGAAGTAAGTGGGTCACCACGAGTGTGAGAATGGCACAGAGCTGCATTGGAGGAGGTTCAGAGTGGGCATTAGAAGAGATTTCTTTACCATGAGGACTATGAAGCACTGGAACAGGTGTCCTGGGGAGGTGGTGGATGCCCTGTGCTTGTCAGTGTTCAAGAAGCATTTGGGTGATGCCCTCAATAATGTTTCAACTTTTGGTTAGCCCAGAAGTCAGACTTTTGGATTTCATCTTTGAAGATCCCTTCCAACTGAACCATTCTCGGGGCTTTTACGAGCTCTGCCAAAATCCGTGTCCGAGGGGCATACACAGTCTTGGTAATCTGTGTGTGAGATGTGTATCTCATTCTGCTTCCTTTCCTGCTCTGTCAGCGAGTTCTTACTGAGCTGCTTATCAACAGCACTGCTTGTTGATGTGGTTAGCATTCAGTTGTAACGCAGCTGCCTGGCAAGTGTGTGCCTTTCCAGCTGAGCTCTGCTCAGGGGCTAGCTGAGGCAGGGCCTCTGCAAGCTGCTGGGGTCATCAAACAGCATCACAAAGCATTTGGCGTGGAGTGTTCTGCCTGGGTGAGCCACTGGGGTTTCCTCAGCAGGGAAACCTGTGCTACAGAAGAGAAGAAACATACCAGCAAGGGGATGTAGCTCTGCTGCTGCCTTCCTTTGGCAGGTAAAAGGAGTCACAGAATGGCTTGGATTGGAAGAGACCCTGAGGGTCATCAAGTTCCAACCCCTCCGCCACAGCCAGGGACACCACATAGGTATATTAAAGATGTCCTGGGGACATGATTACTTCTCTGGCTGCTTTAAAAGTCCTGAGGGTGGCATTTGGCGTCTGGGGTCGTCTTTTCCTTTTGGTGACCTTTTCTCAGCCATAGATCAGGATGAGCTGTCCTTCAGCATCGTGGTGCAGCTGAGAGCAGGGGGTATAGCAACTGATCAGCCCCCTGATCTGGGCCGGCCTGAAGAGCTGATGGAGATGGGCTTGGGTGAAAACGACATGCCTGGAGAGTGTGAAGCGATGGCAGCCACTTCAGGGCTGCAGCTTTGGAAGGTTGCCCCATTGGTGACCACCACAGTGCAATGAATGTAAGCTTTGGGGGGGGGGAGGGGAGGAAGGGTATTGAAATTGGAATGCGGCAGCTTGCTGTTATATGATTACATTTGCTTCCTCAAGCTCAGTTGGTCCAAGAGCTGAAAGATCTGTAGATCAGCACCACTCCCTGTTTCTGTCATCTCAATTGCATGCTTGTGAATACCTGCTTCCAAAGGAAAGAGCAGCTGTGGCCTTCCAGGTTTCCACAGTGGTTATTTACGTTGTGTCCCAGCGCCATGGGACATGGGTCTGTTCTGCAGCAGGGTCTCTGTGCCAAAACAAGCAGCCCAACAGTCTCAATCTCATCCAGGGAGGGGCTGTGGAAGCACATGTGCACTGACAGTCTGGTGAACATCCTCAGCCCTTTGTGCCATGTTCAAAAAGGTCCTCCTTTGTACTTTTCTGAAGCTGCCACGGCTGATAACTGCCAGAGATAGAGATGCATCTGGTGAGTTTCTAGAAGAGGTGACACAACAGAGGGAAGATCTCATGTATCTTTCACGAGGATAAGGGTGTTCAAGTGATGCTTATGCTGGTTTCTCTTGATGGCGAGATTTCTGTGGAAGATATGTCTGCATCCTAACCCACACCACCTACGGAATGTTTGCTGGGTCATCCTGAATACAAATAATGAGTTCTTGTGCGTTGTGTTCCCACGTACCTTCTCTCCTCTAATGGGCCTGATAAGATGTCAACAAAAACTGAGAGGTTTCGTAATAGATTGCTTGGATGCTTGTGGCCAGGGCATCTTATCTGAAGTAGTGAGTAAAACTGATCCTGTTGAGGGAAATCTTCTGCTTTCTGTTTTTTTACAGGGTTCTTCGGGGAAGCTCCCTTCTGAGCTATTTTGGATCTGGGTCCTATGATCTGGCAAAGGAGAGAGCTGAGCAATACAGGGGAAGGAGCACGTACCCGAAATCTGATCTCATTTATGCATTCTGGAGGCAGTGTGTGGCTGAGCTGGTTTAGAGAAGATCCCACATAAACAAACTTGCAGAGATGCTTGTCTGCTTTGGGATGTGTGCGTGCATACTTAACACAGAGCAGTTGTGGCTGTATTCAGGGCACAGCTCCGTGCTCAGCACTCCTTGCAAACTGATTCAGAGCTGGATTGACCCTAAAGTCAGCTTTGCAATCCCCTTTGCACTTCTCTATGCTTGGCTGCTCCTTGTTGAACATTAAGCACGCGGCATGCTTGTGTTCCACCACTTTTCTCATTTGCTGTGGGCTCCTTTGGTGAGCTGACCTGCAGACTCTGTATTTAGTGGTGTGTGACCTCCTGGAGCGCGGGTGTGTGATGGGGTTGGCACTCTCAGCTGTGCATTTGGAACTGGTGGAGTTTACCTCCAGGACTCTTTGGGGATTTATCAGCCTTCTCCCATCTCCAGACAGGAAGCCCTGGTAGAAAAGGCACAGTACAGGGATGCTTGGAAAAGTGATGCTCTGCAAACCATCTGCTGAGTCTGCTGCTTAGTACAGGTGAATCTTAATTCAGGACTACAGCATGGTCATGCCCAACCTGGCTTGGGAAATGGACTGGTACCCCAAACTGAATGCTTCCGGGCTCCTGGGGGAATTTGAAGCTGAATATCACATACAAAAGCATTGTCTTTTAGCCATAGGTGGAGAAAGAGATAAGCTAACAGCTCATGGTAAGCTGTGTTAGGAGCAGGGAAAATGGGAGCAACAAAAGGATTTACAGTTTTAATAAGGCAGAAACTCCCAGTTGATCTCTGATCAGAACCACTGGGTGACATTGTTGAGAGTGGGAGCTGAACACTTGTTTCCCAGCCCACCAACTGTGTGGGTCTGTAAAAGACAAAGCAGATAATAATGTATGCAACTTCAATAGGGTAGCCTAAATTTGGGGCAGGTGCACAATGCTGGGACTCCATTTATTAAGGAGCCCGTCTGGGTTGTATGGATTTGGCTGTTGGCTGATGAAGGACATTTCTTTTTCACTTCTGACTGTGGGAAAGAGCTTTAATGGACTACAAGTTCTTCTTCTCTGACCTGTGCTGCCAGAAGGCAAATGATGACAGGGTTGGCTGAGGGCACTGGGGCAGCCAGAGAAATAGTCAACCTTTGTGGTGGAGCAGTGATCAGGAATCCCCATGTCTGAAACTGAGATACCAGAGATGATGTGTATGCCGTCCACTCATTACCCAAGCACGTATTTGGTCAAAGAGAGAGATGAAACCCCTCGTCTGGGGTTGGTGGGAAATTCCTGCGGGTCCTTAAAATTCACGGAGCTGCTCGCTCATTAATTTTTCGCTTCCTCCAGGACCCCCCCTCCGCAGTGCTGCCGTTCATCTCCTTGGGGCTGCTTCAGTGCTAACTTTGAAGAGCACAGCTGCCTCTCTCGTCCTTGCGAGTTCCCGCTGGGGCTCTCCTATTCTGCTCACGTCCGACCTCGCTTTCCTTGCTCGTGATTCCCTGCTCTTCTCATTAACAAACCTCACGGTGCTTCACAAAGGCTCCAGCCCTTCCTGGCCTCCCCCCGCGGAGAGCTGGGGGTCTGGCGAAGCAAAGTGACTTTGTGAGCGTCGGGGGTGGGTGTGTTTTCAGCATCCCTGCCTTCCGTGGGATGTGAGTGTCTCGGGGAAGGGAAATGGGTGCGCTGTAGCTCTGAGTGGATCTTATAAGCTAACTCTCAGGTTGCACTCCTAGCTGTATGATTGCAGGCAACAGTCAGAGTGAAGAACGGTGGACGTAAGATGAGCAGCGTTGAGCTGTCATGCCTCGGGTATCTGTATCAGGAAGGGCACCAGTCTTGCAGTGATGAATTTGAGAGTCGCTTTGTGTGTGATTAGGACTGGCCCTTTGCTGTGATCTCCCTGTGGCAGTAGCAGGGAAGGGGCTGGCACATGGCATTTGCTGCTACCTTGCTGCATTCTCCCGATGGCAGAGCCATCCTCTGCAGTGAGCTGTCCTCGCTGTGGTTGGCAGAGCCTGGCTTCTTGGGCTGCACACAGCCTGAGAGCAAGACGTGCTGCTGAGAAGTCTTTGCCCTCCTTGGTCTGCTTGTGTTCTCGTACACGCAGGTGCGTTTTCATTCTGATTTATATTAAGCTAAGCACTCCTCCTTCACCCTTCAGTGGGTTCATTGCTAGCCCTGGTCCAGCTGCAGCTTTTCTTGCAGAGATGAATGAAGCCATCAGACGCCCACCCTTCACTTGCAGAAGTTGAGGTGGAGGAGAAAGGGAAAAAAAAGAAGAAAATATAAAGGAGAAGTGCAGAGGTAGTGGGGTGTGTCTGTTCTGCAGATAACCCCGCCTTTCTCTTTTCTCATTGGCTCTGCGGACAAGGCAAGCAATGCGGCTACCAGCCGCACCGGATTGGGATCGCGGCTCTCTGCAGCACTGGCAATGGGCAGCAGGTCTCTGCTCGCCCTCCTGGTGGCCCTGGGTGCCTGCCAGCTGGGCACGTGGGCAGCAGGGCGCTCCAAGGTGAACCCCAGGATCGTCGTCACTCCCCGAGGTGAGTGCGAGCTGCTCCCCGCGCTGCCGCTTTGCCCCTCTTCCCTTTTATTCCTTCTGTCTCTTCAGGGGGGACTTTTTGGCTCTCGTTAAATCGAGCCCAAGTCCCTGTGAGCTCTGGAGAGGCTTCTGGTGACCTCGATGGCTCTCGTTGGATTCTTTAGAGCCTTCTTCCTGCCGAATTCTCTTTGCATTCTGCGAGCGTTTTGCTCCGGTCTGGCTGTATTAGCAGCGCCCATAAAGCTGCATCCAGAAGCAGGCAAAGTGTAAGCTTTAACTCACGGGGGAAAAAAAGCAGCAGTGCATTTGCATAAAGCAGTTAATTTGCTAATGAACCTGATGTACTCAGCTGCACATGGGTTCTCTACCTAAATATTTATACAGCGTAACTGTTCTCAGAGGGAAAATACGTGCTGCTGCAGTGGCACGGGGTTTAGCAGATAGGATCCGAGCAGAAACTGAACAAAGGGCTGTTCTGGAGCAGGAGGCTGGCGTGGAGAACTGAAAAGAGCAGAGTAAGCTTGCTGGTTCTATCGTGTGCCTTCCCAAGCTTTCTGAGGCATACCCTCCAGGGATGCTTTAACAAAAGACCCCAGTGGTTATGGTGTTTGTGTAACCCCGGGGCTCTGCCGAGCTGCTCTGCAGTACAACAGCTCCACTGTGCCGACAACTTCAGAGGACGTGAATTTCCCTGCTTTATTCCACGCCATCTGTTGTTCTTCGGCCCGACGCTGCTTGGAGATGAGGGACAGCAGCAGAGGGAAGAGTGATGTCTGTGTGACCGGACTAGCACGCTGTCAAGCCAAGGGCTGGCAAGGAGCGTGGCTGAGGGTTGCTGTCACAAAACTAATGACTTACTAACTTTATCCCCTGGCAAACGAAGCAGCTCAGATGTTGGTGCAACAGTGGGAAGGGGGGTGTAGGATGAGGTCATGCTTTTTGGGGTAGAAACTTCCCCTTTCCTATTTAAAGGAGGGGAGAAAGTTGCGCTGCTGGTGCGTGGTGTGATGGCAGTGCGTGTCCTGGAATAGACCTGCACTGAGAAGGAGGAGTAGGCTTGAGCTGTTGCATTTCCACCCGTTCCTGTGCGCTCGGTGCACACATGCTGTACAGTCATTTGGCCTTTCAGTGCATCTGTGTCAGATGGTGGCTTTCTTAACGTGAAACAGCGAGGATCTGGCACTGAGAAACACCAAAGCCAATTAGTGCTAGGATGCTGAGAGAGGGGGAATCAGCTCGTGCTTCTCTCTTTACTGATTTGATTTGATTTTTTTTGGAGGAGGAGGAGGAAAAGGCCATGATTTCAGTGAGGGAGCCGTGGAGGCAGCTGCGAAGCAGGCTCATCGTAAGGCTGTGTCCTGCTGCACACGTTGCATTTGCTCAGCATGACCCCTGCCCTTTGGGAAGTGGGTCTGCTCGGGGTGAGGCTGAGACGTGGCCACGGGTGGGCGAAGAAACAGGGCAGAGAGTTAAGGGGAGTGGAGTGGGGGGAGGGGTTAGCGTGTGTGTAGCAGCCAGCACTGAGCCCTCTTCAACTTCCCCAGTGCTCTCAGCAGCGAAAGGCAAACACAGCAGTGTGAGCAACCTGCAGGGCAGCACACTGAGCAGTGCCTTGGCGGTGGTGGGGGTGCTGCACTCGCAGGGTTTTGTTCCCAGCTCTGTGTGGAGAGGAGCAGAGCAATGGTTGGGCTCCTCGTGCAGTGCTGATGCTCTGAGTGGTGCAGCCTCAGCCCTGGGCTGCGCGGGAGCTGCTGGCTCTTTACCTCATTACATTTCTTACACACCACAGCCCATCGCTAGCGCCAGGTGTGACAGCTTCAAAGACACCTAGAAATGTTACGACGCTATAGGAGAATGGAGAAATTCCCTCCAGGAGGAAAGAGTAAGTGTGCAGCATCCGTCCTCAGGCTGCAGCCCTGGGGGAGAGGAGGGAGGTGGCAGTGGGAAAAGCTGCTGCCCTTTCATTTCTCAACCCCTGCCTTGCCGCCCTCGTTGACACTCCCAACAAATACAGGGAGAGCCCCGGCATCGCTGCGGGCAGGAAAACTGCTTTGCTGTTTCTCCCTGTGGCCCTCAAATGTCCGATTGTCTCAGTGAGAGATAGGTGAGGTGACATTGTGCGCTATCAGCAGAAGAAAGGCTGCTGGCTTCTGTGGCATGATCCAGAGCTGTGATGTGGAGACAAAGAAACAGCCTCGATGATGGGAGCTGCCTGGCTTTAAGTGATTTTGCAGTCCTGGGGACTTGGACTCGCAGCACTGGGCTGTGGCTGGAACAAAGTGTTCTGCGGGTCTGCTTTTGTCCTCTTTCTGAACTCAACATGCATAAACCCAGTCCTGAGGCTTCAGACAGGGCAGCTGCTCTGCCTGTATTTTTCATCCCAGATTCAGGATGGGGTGAGGAGGGGCATGTTGTCCCCATACTGCAGTGTGCAGCAGCGGAGGCTGTGGGGGTGTCCCAGGAGCTCCCCCTGTGCAGCTGGCTGCCTCTCGCAGCCAGGTAACTGCTGGGTAAGCAGTTATTCGGAAGCACATCTGACTCTGCAGGCTTTCTTCCCCTTAGAGAACGGGCAGAGCTAAGGGCTGAGCTCAGCTCTTGTCCACTGGTCATGTCCAGAGTGCTTAAGATCCTTTTTACTGATGAGGACCTTGGGCCTCCTTCCTGCATCAGATGAGCTGAGGTCTCTCTTGGTTATTCCTCTATGTCCTGACCTGATGAAGGACTATGGTAAATGATGGGGACTGTGGTAAATGGTGAATTCCTGATTTGTTGTAGCTTGCAGGGGGAAGCCTGGGCTGGTGTGGAGACAAACATATCAACCTTGCACGCTATGTTCTTGATAATATCTCCTTTGATTTGTTCTTCCTGTCCTTCTACCCAAACGCTGGCCAGCTGGGCTCTACTTTGCAAAGGTGCCTTCCAGTCCCACACTGAGCTTTGCTGGCTCAGCTTGGGTTAGGACAGAGCCTGACAGTTTAATTATTCCCCTTTGGTTGACTGATGATGCTAACGGGGGGGAAGAGAGCTGGAGGGTCCACTTCTGAGTCAGTGTGCATCTCACAGGAGGTGAGCGGGTTTTGCAGGGGAAGAGAAGGATTATACACTTGACCCTCAGCTGCCCTAAATGTGTAAACTGGCTTTGGGGGGGAGGATGGGGGAAGAGACAGGAAGGGTGATTCCTGGAAAATTCCCACGCTGCCTTTGGGAACCCCTGGGCTCTGCTGAGCTGAACTGAGCTCAGCTGTCTCTGCGTGGCCCTGAGAAACGGTGTGAAGGGAAGAGCTGGTGCTGGTGATGCCACAGTCCCAAGGGTGTGAAGCATCTTGTAGGGCAGTTCTAAATGCAGCTCTCAGAGCATCAGCATCTCCAGGGGAAAGCTTCTTGCTTTCCCAGCAGTGCTGTTTTCTTCTGCAGACGGCTCGTTTTCGCAGGGTGGGTGCTGCTGGTATCCTGAGATGTTGGTTGAAAATATTTCTTGCTCTGCACAGATTGAAAAAGCAAAACAAACCAAACAAACCGAGCGAGTGAATCACAACCACCTCCTGTTACAAGAGCATGACACAAAAATAACAGGCGTGGGGGAACTAGGAAAAGTTGTGGCCACTTCACTGCTACACAGAGCTGGGAAAGGGGCAGATGAGGAGTGGTGACCAGCTCTGTGTCAGTTCTCAGGCAGATTCAGGGCTAGAATTAAGGAAAATTGGGCTGGGAAGACATTCTGTCGGTGATGTAGTCCTGCCCGGTGCCTTGAGGCAGGATGAATTCAATCTAAACCTGTGTACGTGATGCTTTTTAAAGCAGCTTGTATCCAGAAAAAGGCCTGGAAAGGAGGAAATAGCTCATTGTGCGGCCAGCTCTCTCCAGTGGAGCTGCATCCCATGGTGTGCAGCTATTCCTGGTCGCTCTAGAAATAGGACTTGTCCTCCTGTTCAACGCCTTTCACTCCCAGCTCCACCCAGTGTAGTAGGCTGCGTCTGGTGTGTGGTGGGACAGAAGTGCTGTCAGGCTGCCGAGCATCCCCTGCCGTTGCTGAGTTTCAGAGCAGCTTAAATCTCCAGCAGGAGGCTTTGTACAGCTCTGAATGTGTTTAATATCGCTGCTAGAGGAGCTCTGGATCTCTAGTGCTATATAGATACCTGGTCCCAGATCCGAACCCTATCATCTTGCAGCTTCCTGTAGCTCTGACTCCACTTAGTCTGGGTTTAATTTTTACTTATCTTACTGGTGATGTGTGTGGTGGGAGGGAGAGAGGAGCAGGTGCTCAGGGAGCTGGGGGAGTTTCCTGGGTGAATGCATAGATGCTGCCAAGCAGACATAACCGTGGCTATGGGCTGAGGATGGACGTGAGAAAAGTAGATATTGGATGTTTTGGTGATGGAGGTGAGCAGAAAGGGGCTGCTCTGACAACCTGCATGGCTGAGACCCAACTGACATTCATTGCAGGGGTGGGAACCTACAGCAGCAGGGCCAAGGGACACCAAGAGCAGGGTCCCTGTGCTGTGTGCTCCTTCTCATCTGCTTTGTGCAGGGAGCTGAGGCTTTGTCCTTGCTCTGGAGCCTACATCTCTGTATCTGAGGGCACAGCTTGTGCCATCTCCTCACCTAGGGCAGGAGCTTGGGGTGGTGGAACGAAGCTCTGCAGCCCGAAGGGGATGCTCCGTTGCTGCGGGCTGCAATGCTGTTACCAGCAGCAGGGAGATGGCTGCCAATTAATGGAAGAGGTGAAGTGGCTGTTCGCTGGTGCGTGCACACAGAGGTGCTTGTGATGATCTTTATCCCGGAAGGCTTTTTGTGATAACCAACCTCTGGAAGCCGATTTCCCTACAGGGAGGGGCAGCTGGGCTCTTAGATAGAGCTCTCCTGCTAAAAGCATCCTTTTGTTCCGGTTATTCTCGAGACCACGTCATGAAATTCCATAACCACAGGGCAAAGTTCCCCAGCTTCCAGCAGGAACGCAGCACAGTTTGGGACTGTTATTACAGAGAACAGCTTTGGGGAGGGAACAAAACCTGGCTCTATATTTAGCACCTGCAATCCGTGGGGTGCAGGCAGTTCAGGGAGGGAAGCGTCCCTGCTTGATGTCTGTCCTTGCCTCTTGTAGCCGCCTCCCGGGGCACTCGGGATATCAGATTGGCTCAGAGGTAGCAGGCTGCAGAATGTGGGGAGGGGGACATGCAGAAGGGGCTGGGGCATGGCGATAATTCATTGGCACGCCTCCTTCCCGCTGCCTCAGCATAAAGCACCGCAGTGCCTGTCATGTAGTCATTTTGTGCTTAATTAAGAGGAGCCTGCCTTGCCTGGCTCAAGGCTTCCGAGGGCTGTGCGTTGCTGGCAGAAAGCTGGCGGAGGGCAGGAGCTTTGAATGCGAGGCTCGTTTCAGGTTAGGGGTCTCTCTCCTTTTGTTGGAGGTTGGCCCGCTGCCTGCTCCAGTTTGGCAGCCCCAGGGAGGGGAAGGCGGCTGTGTGGCGTACAGAAAGACTTTGGAGCAGGTGCACCCCTGCCCGGCAGCTGCATTAGCCAACGAAAGGCCTTTTCCTCTTTCTGCTCTTGCTCACCTCTGTACTCAATAGCGCTGCCGAGATGCTTACCAGAAGCAGTGGAAATCTGCTGTCTTTAGGGTCGTTTTCAGAAATCACATTGGGCTGGTCGCCTCGTTAGCACAACCCTTTGGGGCAGTTATGGGCTGAGAGCTTCTGCAGGAACAAAGCACTTCATTTCCTCTGTGTTCTCTCTCCTCGGAGCGATGCATTTCACTCTCTATGGCATCAGTACCTCGAGGGCAGGCACCCAGGCATCCCATGATTTGCAGGGTCTTGGGGAGTCTGACAAAGAAAAGGAGAGCAGCGGGGTGTGCTGGCAGCTAGGAATGCTCTTAGAATCATGCCATATAATAACTTAGGTTGGAGGGCACCTTCAACATCATTTGTTTCCAACCCCCTGCTGCAGGCTGGCTGCCCCCCAGCTCAGGCTGCCCAGGGCCCATCCATGGCCTCGAGCACCTCCAGGGATGGGGCACCCACAGCTCTGGGCAGCACTGCCAACACCTCACCACCTTCTTAAGAAAGAATTTCTCCCTCACATTTCCTCTCTTTTAGTTTAAAGCCATCCCCCCTTGTCCTATCGCTGTCTGCTCCTGTAAGAAGTGGATCTCCTGCAGCAGAGAGGAGGGAGGTGTTAAGGTACAAGAATAGGGCTTGCTGCTGCTTGGGGGCTGTCTGAAATGTTTGGAGAAGGCTGTGAGCAGAGCTGAGTGCTGCTCATTTCCAAACTGCCTTGGGGGAGAGGCAGGATGAGAAATACCGAAGCGATCCACCGCTAACTCGCTCTTGAAATAAGACTCACGATGGGTGGGTTTGAGTAAACGTGGGCTTCCCAGCTGCACAGCTCCCTCAGTGCTTTCACACATCTCTTGTGGGTGCAGCAGCTTCCTGCAAACACCCCGACCCCTTTGCAGACGTTTGAGGCTGCACATCCCCCTGTTACTTTCCAACCCACCGCAAGGTGCCTTTGCTGCTGGGCTTGGGGGGTTCACTCTGCAGGGTGTGATAGCCACAGATGGAAAACTAAGAAGCAGAGCAGCACAGTGTGAGCCCTTGCTCTCCTTTGTGCTGCTTTCTGGAACCAAACTGTGATGTTTCCTACAGGAGGGAAGGCATGGAAAGATACTGTCAGGGCTTTTACATCCTCAGGCTGATGAGAAAGCACTTTGTCTCCACTGGAAACTATTTTACTTATGCTCTCCTTTCCAGGCACTCCAGGCACGTGCCGGATTTTGAGCTGGCTACAGCAAAGGCAGTGTGTTGTGGCTGTAATCTTGCTGGCCCATACCTGGCCAGTGCCCTTCTCTCTCCCAGAAAAGCACGAGGTATGCAGGAGTTGNTTGGGCTGGTCGCCTCGTTAGCACAACCCTTTGGGGCAGTTATGGGCTGAGAGCTTCTGCAGGAACAAAGCACTTCATTTCCTCTGTGTTCTCTCTCCTCGGAGCGATGCATTTCACTCTCTATGGCATCAGTACCTCGAGGGCAGGCACCCAGGCATCCCATGATTTGCAGGGTCTTGGGGAGTCTGACAAAGAAAAGGAGAGCAGCGGGGTGTGCTGGCAGCTAGGAATGCTCTTAGAATCATGCCATATAATAGCTTAGGTTGGAGGGCACCTTCAACATCATTTGTTTCCAACCCCCTGCTGCAGGCTGGCTGCCCCCCAGCTCAGGCTGCCCAGGGCCCATCCATGGCCTCGAGCACCTCCAGGGATGGGGCACCCACAGCTCTGGGCAGCACTGCCAACACCTCACCACCTTCTTAAGAAAGAATTTCTCCCTCACATTTCCTCTCTTTTAGTTTAAAGCCATTCCCCCTTGTCCTATCGCTGTCTGCTCCTGTAAGAAGTGGATCTCCTGCAGCAGAGAGGAGGGAGGTGTTAAGGTACAAGAATAGGGCTTGCTGCTGCTTGGGGGCTGTCTGAAATGTTTGGAGAAGGCTGTGAGCAGAGCTGAGTGCTGCTCATTTCCAAACTGCCTTGGGGGAGAGGCAGGATGAGAAATACCGAAGCGATCCACCGCTAACTCGCTCTTGAAATAAGACTCACGATGGGTGGGTTTGAGTAAACGTGGGCTTCCCAGCTGCACAGCTCCCTCAGTGCTTTCACACATCTCTTGTGGGTGCAGCAGCTTCCTGCAAACACCCCGACCCCTTTGCAGACGTTTGAGGCTGCACATCCCCCTGTTACTTTCCAACCCACCGCAAGGTGCCTTTGCTGCTGGGCTTGGGGGGTTCACTCTGCAGGGTGTGATAGCCACAGATGGAAAACTAAGAAGCAGAGCAGCACAGTGTGAGCCCTTGCTCTCCTTTGTGCTGCTTTCTGGAACCAAACTGTGATGTTTCCTACAGGAGGGAAGGCATGGAAAGATACTGTCAGGGCTTTTACATCCTCAGGCTGATGAGAAAGCACTTTGTCTCCACTGGAAACTATTTTACTTATGCTCTCCTTTCCAGGCACTCCAGGCACGTGCCGGATTTTGAGCTGGCTACAGCAAAGGCAGTGTGTTGTGGCTGTAATCTTGCTGGCCCATACCTGGCCAGTGCCCTTCTCTCTCCCAGAAAAGCACGAGGTATGCAGGAGTTGACCTCAGTGGCATTGGTCTGACCTGCTTTTCTGGCCCCTGCCCTTTCCACACCACTCTCAGGCTCCAGCTGTCAATACTATAAGTGGTACTGGGAGGAGGGAGAGGGGAAATGAGAGCGGGGCTGCAACTGCAGTGCTGTGATCCCCGAGAGAGAGAGAGAGCACAGAAGGATTTAAAGAGCAGGAAACACGTGTGGCTATGTCTGGTCCTGCTTCAGCAGAAGCCTACATTTTTAGCCCATCAGCTGCCTGTGTTCCGCTGCTGCTTCCCTGTAGCTGGTGTATTTTGGGAGACGGGGTAGGGAGTGCAAGCATCCTGAGAATGTATGTGGGGAGGGGAAGGCGGGCAGCACAAACTGCTTTTGCAATGCCTACGGGGGGGGAGGGGAGCTTTGAGGGTCTGCATCTTTCTGTTTTGCTTTCTTTTTTGAGAAATGGCTGATGTTGGAGCACAGGTTGAGCTGAAGTCCCAGAAAGCTGTCAGGCTAAGATCCTAAGGAGGGGGCTGCCTCTCCTGCCTCGCCGTTTGTGACAACAGAAGCTGCTGTCTTTGGGTCACATCATGTGCAAAGTCACGGGGGAAGGAAAACCTAATCATGTAGTGCTGCTGTCCATAGGCATACTAACTCCTTCCAAACACCTCAACTTTGGAATTTATAGAGCCTTTAAAAATACAGCTTGGCTTCCTGCAGAGGCACTGGGAAAAGCAGAGCAGGGAGCCGGGGTGAGTTTGGTCAGTTCCTTCTCCCTGGCGCAAGAGAGGACATGGTGCTTGGACTGAATCCCACTCCCTGCTCTTAAAGGAGAACCATCAGCGTGCCAAGTGCTACTCATCATGCATCCTGTGCACTGCAGCAGGATGGATGTCAGTGAGAGGAGCTGGCTGAGATACTTCCCGAAGCAAGGTGTGAGTAGTGCCTGAGCTGTGTCCGGGGTTGCTCAGCCCTGACTCACAGTCATGCTGTGAAACAGGTATTGGAGCTGCTGCTCCCCATACTACCAGCTGTGAACCATGTATGGCTTTCCCTCCTGTGTCAGAGCCAAACCCTGTTTGTCCGACAGAGGTGGTGATGTACATGAGGTCATGGTGTGTTCAGTCTGCTCCAGGAGGAACAGATGACACCTGACAGGCAGGGGAAGCAAGGTGTGGTTGGGAAAGAAAGGAAGTGGAGAAGGATCTGTTATGTGTGTGTGATTCTGGCAGGAGTGAGCTCGGTGTCAGACCTTACAGGCATGGTGCTTTCACTCCTGGCTGTGTCAGTGCTGTTCCCAAAGGGCAGAAGATCCCTATTGCTTTCTCTTTCCATTTGATTCAAGCTTTGTTTCAGTTCTTGATCTGAAAATGCCCTCATCAGAGCAGACTTGAACAACTCATTCCATTTTAGGTCAGCTCTGGAGCTCAAGAGCAACGTTCTCAGACATGTGGTCTCATTTTTAGGTCATCCTGTGTGGAGCCAGGGCTCGGGCTCAGTGATCCCTATGGATCCCTTCCAACTCAGGATATCTTATGATTCTACTCTATGAGTCTAACACGATCCTCTCTGGGCAACTATGAGTCCTAGACCCGCAAAACCCCACGTGCTTCCCACACTTCAAGCTGTGCAAACCAGTGCCCCAGCATTTGTACTCTAGCAACTGATGGCTCCAATGGCCTTCCTGCATCACACAGCAGTGAGGTGGGGTGCAGCATAGCTGAGTCAGCCCCCGAGCTGGGAATAAAGCGACCGTGCTGCGATTGCCTATAATGAGCCCACACACCCACACGGCTTCCCTAGCTGGAGCACTGCGAGCATCTGCTTGGAGATGAGGGCTGCAGGCTTGCTTCTTCCCATGCCCACAGCCACAGCTTGAGCTCTTGGCTCCTGCATCCATAGGTCCTTCAGCTCTTCCTCCAAAGCACAACGTGCCCACGCTGTGCCTGGTCAGCTCGAAGCAGAGTTTATTTAGGATGGGTCTCTTCTGAAGCATCTCCCTGGTCCTTTCCCTCCTCCTCCATTACCTCACCCCTCATGCATCCCTGCGAGATGCGCTGGGATCGCTCCCTCTCCCTCGTTTTTTATTACTATTATTCTTCAGTCTGCCTTGGCATTCCCCCTCTTACAGGCAAAGCACAAAGCTGCTCTTTCTCCTATTCATTCCTCCGGCCTCGGGTTAGCATTTCAATTGACAATCCTGCCATTGATTTGCGTGCTGTCGGTTGGCTTTGCATTAAATGCCAGGCGGAGCGACTTAACAGATTTAACAGAGCTCTGGAAAGTTGCCTGGTGATTTTTCAAGCTCTGGGCTTGCTTCTCGTTGTCCCCTTCTTTGGGGACATGCTCTGGGCACTGTGTTTTGCCCTTAGCCTTTGGATGCCCCCGGCCTTGTCATCCTCTCTCTTAGAGCCATTTATACCCCAAACCACTGAGCTCAAACCCCAGCACTTTGGGGCAGAGCGAGGGCTGAATGCACCCAAGCACCTGCTCACAGAAACTCCTTTGCAAAGCTCCCTTCCAACCAAAGTCAGTGCCCAAATACCTGGATTGTGGCTTGTATCTGGATTGTGTATTCCCAGCTCAGTGACTCAGTGCAGCCCCTGAGGAGTGGTAGAATAAATAGCCTGTTGATGCCGACCTAATTATTGTTTTGGGCTTGTTTGTTTCCTGCCATTTGAGGAGAAGCACGTCCTTGCAAGGAACCAGGTTGGCACAGTGCTCGGGGACTGACCAGAGCTTATGAAAGTGTTGTGAAAACAAAACCACTCCAAACCCTCAAAGCAAAACCAAAGGTAGCGTGATTGCAGAGGCATATATGTGCAGAAGGGCAGAGCGGGGGAGAGAATTGAGGAACAACAAGTATTCTCGTGGATCAGCAGCAGACACTGGGCTGGAGGTTTGTAGGAAAGTGCAAAGTATGCTGAAGTGCAGCCAGAGCTGCCTGGGGGTGGGTGTAGCTGGACGTGGCAACCTTCCTGCTTGTGGGGTCCAGAGTGCTGAAGCCCTCCTGCCACTGCCCCATGTGTCAAAGAGATGGGCT
Organism: Odontophorus gujanensis; assembly: GCA_013399175.1. Taxonomy (NCBI): domain Eukaryota; kingdom Metazoa; phylum Chordata; class Aves; order Galliformes; family Odontophoridae; genus Odontophorus; species Odontophorus gujanensis. The sequence goes on from VXAB01008029.1 coordinate 94,901, forward strand.
GGAAGGTGGTGTAGGCTTCCTTGCTGTGTGCCTCCTGCTCATCTCTGCAGGGCTGTGTCCCAGGTGACTGCAGGAGCCAAGCTACCCTACTGACCCCATTCCTCACCCCATGGAGGTGTGTGAGCAGCGGATGGGATCAAGAGAAAAACCTCAAACGTTTGCCTCTGCAGAATCTTGGCAGGAGCCCCTGTGCTGTGTGCTCTGGGTAGAGAAAGCACTGGGCTGCTTGAAGATTGTCCTCTGCTTGTCCTGCCAAGTGGCCCTGTAAGCAGAGAGGGACATGTGCCACTGATTTATTGCCTGTCTGTGCAGGCAGCCAACTCCTAAGGCAGACACAACCTTTGTCTGTGAGCTGCGAGCAGCAGCTCTTGGTAGGAGAGGTCCTCCTCTTTGGTAAAGGGAAAAGAGAAAGGTGGAAAGGGAGAGCATCCCTGCTCAGAGGTCAGTTCTCATCTGATGCTATTCCCTGCATTCACCTTGCTTTTGCCTGACTGCTGCAAGGCGCAGTGTGGGAGAGGTGGATTCCAGCAGAGTGGACTCTGACATGGCTGCACTGAGCTGTCAGGTGTGGCTGCAGCATCCTGGGCTGGTGCAAAGCTGCTGGGAGGGAGCAGAGGGCACGGGGTGGGGGTGTGCACACAGCTCTGCTCGCTGCCCTGCACCAGCTGCATCCTCCCATACCTGAGCTGGGAGTGCAGAGAGGGGAAGGGAGGGATGAGTGGGAACTGGAAAGGCATGAAGGTAAAAGAGGAAGGAAAGAAGGGAAGGACAAGCAGTCCTTCCTCTCAGCTGGGCTCAGGAAGCTTCCCATTTGCAGCAACCGGTTGTGACACCAGGGCTCAGGTCTTGCAGCTTGCTTTTTGGCCACCCTGGGGACGTGCAGCCCTGAGTATTGCAGTTTTACATGCTTCCTTTCCCCTCTGACATCCAGGCTTTGGCCTGGGGGCTGCGTTTCCCAGGCTGACAGCTTCTGGTAGTGACTCTGAACACCATCCATCCCACCTCCTGTCCTTGGGGCCAGGACAAGAGCACAGCTCAGAGCCTGGGAGCTGCCTTCCCTGCCTGCCTGGCACCATCCCATACAACCCTGTGTCCTTGCTTTTCTCATTGCTCATGCCAAGGATGCAGGAGGGAGTCAGTCAGCCTGAACTGGCTGCGGCTGCTCTGCAGTGGGCTGCACTTTTCCTAATGAATGTCTTTTCTGTGCTGTTCCTAGGTGAGAGGGAGTATAGGTTTCCCAGGAATGAGAAGTACCCGGTGTTCTACCATGAAACAAACAGCTCAAGCATCTACGTCGGGGGAGAGGGAATTCTTTACTACTATAACTTTGCAACCTCTGAGACCTACCTGGTAAGCATGCTCTGCTCACTAGTTCAAGCCCACAGCTGCGTAGGGAAGCATTCAGTGTATCTCACAGCCCAGGTGTTTGATACCTTACTCGGTACCTTTGCCACCAGCAAAATCAGGGCTGAAAGTGTCCATTCTATGCCCAGCCTGTCCTGTCCACCAGCAACATCTGTATGTTTGGTGTCTGCAGCAAAGGGAAGTGTCTTGCCCTAACTGCAGATGGGTTCTTTCCAGGCTGTGATCTTCCTGGGGTCTTTATTGCCCCATGGCTAGGATTGCCACATGGGGGACATATTCTGTAGCTTGGAAAGGGATGCTTAGACTCAGGTTACTGTGGAGGAGCTGTGTTCCCAATCCCTTCCATCATCACTGACCAGGCTGCCTCTTTTCAAAACATCAGGCTTTGAATCAGCTGAGCACTGAGTTAAAACAACAGGAAAACCCTGAGGCAGTTAGCTTTCACATGACCCATTCTTCTCCTCAAACAAGCCAGTCTCTGCAGTTTATTCCCAGAAATATCCCTTGGTTTTGAGGAACAGTGGGGTTTGTGTGTCTGTCTTTGGGTATCCCCTACTGAATGCTCACTCCTTGCAACAGCAGACCCTCTCCCAGAATCCTTTGGGGAGCAACCCAGGCTGTGCTTGGTGCTTCAGCTCTGCATCCCCCCCTCTCCACATCACCCTCAAGGGCTGAGAGACCCAGTCCTGCCACCTCAGTGCCTTCCCAAGGGCCTTCACCTGGGGAAGAGGGCTGAGCTGCTGTGTGTATGGCTTTCTAACTGACGTGCTTGCTTTGCTTCTTGCTAAGACAGCAACTAAGTACATGGCACGTGAGGTTGAGCCCTTATTAGCTGTCTTTGAGAGGGGAGCGATTAAAGTGTACCTCTTTCTCTTTTACACCAGGTGGAGTTCCCTGTGGAAAATGAAGCCCAGTGTTTGAAGCCTGGGAGCCCGGTAGGTCCTATCTTTTTTCAGCATATGTGGGTTGGAGGGCTTAGGCTGGAGGAGTGCTCCTTTCGTTTTAACACCGATGGAAAAGCTGGCAAGCCATGTAGCAGAGTGCTGATAGCACTGTAGACTTGGAGCTGCAGGACTGGGGTCTGCCTTTCACAGCTGCTCACGATCCTCTTCTTTCTCTTGCAGGAGGACAATAAAAATTTCATCACCTTAATAGCAAAGCATGGAAATAAGATGTTAGTGTGTGGGACCGGTGCTTGTGATCCCACCTGCTGGCACTTGGTAAGCTGGAGATCCTCTGCCCTGCTTTTTGTGGTGTCTTCTCCACTGTGGGGGATGCAGCATCGTTTTGGAGCGGGCCTAAAGCTGAAACAGAGCTCAGGGGTCCTTGTTGCCCCCATAACAGCTGAAATCACAGACTGAGGGGTGTGAAGGGAGCAGAGCAAAGCACGTGCTGTTTTGGATCCAGCTGCCTCTGTAAAATTGTGCCCCAGTCTGCTCCCCCCCTCAGAGTGCTCTGAAATGCTGGCTCCCTCAGGCAGCTTATCATGACAACATGGGACAGCCCCCACGAGCAGAGGTCCTTAGAAGCCAGGGGTGACCCCAGTCACCTCTGTGCTCTTTTGCCTTGGGGGGGGACTTGGGCACCTGCTTCTCCCACCCTCCTTGCCTTGCCCTGAACTGATTGCATTTCTCAGGGACCGTTTCTCTCCTTTCCCAGACAGAGAAGGAGAAGGACTCTCCACAGGATGGCAGAGGTCTTGCTCCTTTCACTCCTGATACAAATTCCCTCGTCATCGTTGACTGTAAGTCTGGCTGCTCACATGTTTTGGGTTGCAGTGCCACTGGTGATCTTGTTGTCCTGCTAGGACAGAGTATGGCACGAGGTTGTTTGTTCCTGTCCTAGAGAGGGGGTTGAATCTCTGTGCAAGAGAGGGTAGAGTGCAGTGGAAATGACATCATTCTCAAGTAACAGCACTGCTGTGGACCTGGTAGAGGGGGAAATGAGACTCCCTTCCAGAGGCAGAACAGTAGTTGTCCCTGCTGCTCTGTAAGCAAAAGGCTTGAGAGTGTTCCCTGAGAGTCCTCCAAGCCCACTCAGTCCTGTGCAGGTACATCTGGGCTTTTTTGACCAGTATCCACCATCTGTGAGTCCCCTTCACCTGACCACGTGCCTGGATACCTCTTGGTTCTTGCTTTTACGCTCACGAATCCTTCTGCCCCCTCTGGAAACATCTCATTGCAAATCAGCCTTCCTCTCCCACAGATCCTAACATCTACTCCACCATCAAGAAAAGCCAGCAGAATGGCAAGATTCCCCGTTTCCGACGAGTGAAAGGGGATGGAGAGCTCTACACAAGTGACACAGTGATGCAGAGTGAGTACAGGAGCACGAGACCTGCTGCCTTGCCCCACCAAGCAGCTTCATCTGGGGTCTGTCCCCTATGGTGTGGCAGGGAGAGACCCAGCAGCTCTCTGGGGGGAATTTCACACTCCTTGCTTCTGCGCCAAGACAACTGGCATGTGTTCCTCTTGCTCAGGGGGAGGAAGGAGGGGATGGGGAAATGGAGAGAAACGGGCGGCAAGTCCCATGTCAGGTGCTTGTTGTGTAAAGGTGCCCATCAGCTGCCGAGCAATGGTGGAAACAGGAAGAACAACTTCCATTCTGGGTAATGACTCTTTCCAAATCCCCAGCCGGGTCATGACCGTGCAGCAGGAAGCTGCTGGGCTGCTAATGGGGGAAAGAACCCTCCTCAATTTCCATAACCTTATTGTGCTGCCTTCCCGTAAGCCTCTCTGGGAAGATAATTGAACCCCTGACCAAGGACAAAAATCCAGATGACACCAAGCAGGACAGCAGGAAAAAACCCAAAACACCCAGACAAGTGGGGTTGATTCCATGATGACACAGAATTCCCTGCTGAGGGCCACCATATAACGATGCCCTGAGGGACTGTACTGCTGCTGGGGATGCCCTTTGTGGCAGCAGTGTATTAGTGGGATAAACATGACTGGGTTTTCCACACTGAACACAAACAGTGAGGCAGCTTGCTTCTCTGAGGGAGCCAAGGCTTCACTGGGCTCTGAGGATTTGCCCTGCACGTGTGTGGTGGAGAGAAAGGAAAGGGAACGCATGGGAACATGGTGCATGAAGAGCTGTCTTTAGTGTGCTGTGACTGGTCAGGTACAGAGGAAGGCCTTAGGGCTGTCCTTTGCCTGGACCCACCAGTTTCTGAAAGGTGAATATTCAGGCCAAGGTTTTCTGACTGCATTCTTCCCTTTCCAGACCCTCAGTTTGTCAAAGCCACCACTTTAAGGCATGAGGAGCCTTACCAGGACAAGATTTACTACTTCTTCCGTGAGGACAACCCAGATAAGAGTCCTGAGGCACCCAGAAACATCTCCCGAGTGGCCCAGCTGTGTAAGGTACCTTGGGGACAGTGTATGGCGGGGAGGCAACAGTGTCACAGGGGTGGCAAATGGTTGTGCCAGCTCATCTGGTATTGTCAGCACACGAGTTGGCACCTCTGGCTCCCTCTAGCCATGTCCTTTAGCCTTCCTGTCCTTGGGCTCCCATCCTGCTTGCAGGGAAGACAACACTGTCCTGTCATGCTGGGATGTTAGAGATGTACAAGAGTTGCAAATATATCTCTGCAGCAGTCCCCAGTTCTCCTTCTAAGGTGCCATACAGAACAGACTTTGTGTTGTTCTCTACTAAACCCTGACTCCCTGCTTTCTCTCCACCCTAGGAAGACAAAGGTGGAACCAGTTCACTCTCTGCTTCCAAGTGGACCACCTTCCTGAAGGCCAGCTTGATTTGTGTCGACCCGGCCACCAAGGGCAACTTCAACTGGCTGCAGGATGTCTTCTTTGTCCCTGCAAGTAACTGGAGGGACTCCAAAGTCTACGGACTCTTCACAAACACCTGGTAAGGGTCTTTGTGAAATGGTGGATGCCTGTCCCATGGGCCGAGTCCTTTCCTTCAGCCCTTTGTTCTCTCTGGCAGGAACATGGGTGGAAAACAGCCAGAATGGACATGGGCAGCAAAGGTGCGACACGCAGCTGTGCCCCAGCCATGCCCTGGGCAGTGGCCACTGTCTCCCTGACCCTCTCTTTGTCTTGTTGCCCACAGGGGAAGCTCTGCTGTTTGTGTCTATTCTTTTGGAGATATTGACAACGTGTTTCGGACATCGAAGCTCAAAGGCTATAACGGTCCCAACCCAGAGATCAAGCCTGGGCAGGTGAGTGCATGATGAAAGACAGCCACGTGAAGCAGGGAGGCCTCCTGAGGTCCCTGCTCTGCTGCTGTCAGAGGAGCTGGGGCAGGTGAGGGTCCCAACCAGCCACCTGAGGGCGGGGTGCTGATCTCAGGCAGGTTGTGGCCACTGTGGGAAGGATCTGAGCAACATGAGGAGGCTGGACAAAGCCCAACACCTTCATGGAAATAGAGGGGACCGAGGCTCTTTTGGACTTGACAAACAGGTCCCAGCTCTCACTTGAAGTTGAGGACAAAGCCTCTCATTGTGTTTGCTAACACTGAATTTTTGCCCGCACCTCTGTGTGGCCCAACCCTCCAACTCATGGTGCACAACTGACCTGAAAGCAAACAGCAGTGTGGGGAGAGGCTGTTCAAGGCTGGTGGGGAATGGCAGGGTCTGAATCTTCTAAACTGAAACTTTCGCAGCAGGAGAAAGGCTGTTGGGCTGCCAGGTGTGTAGATAAGGTGTTTGCTGTGTGTTTTCCAACCTGCTCTTACAATCCCATGTACCTGCACAGCAGCCAGCAGGCTCTTCCCTGTGGCAGGAGGCTCTGGGCTCAGCTGCACCACGTTGTTGATCCCGCTGGGATCTGCCTTCCTCTGACACAGTGCCTTTTGTTCCCTCTCGGTGCAGTGTGTTCCCTCTGGGCAGCACACCCCAAGTGAGACCTTCAAGATAGCTGACAGCCACCCAGAGGTCGAGGAGCGGGTGGAGCCCCTCGCTCCCACCAGGAGCCCCTTATTCCACAACAAGCACCGCTACCAGAAGATCGGGGTGCACGAGGTCTCTGCGAGTGATGGACACCGGTACACCGTGCTTTATCTGGCAACAGGTACTGGGAACCTGTGGGGTACCCTGGCTGCTTTCCCTTCAGCAGCAAAGTGAGACTCCGGAGCTACGCTGCTGTCAGTGTGACGTCTGTCTGTCAATCAGACAATCTGCCAAGTCCCAGCAGAGCTAAATGCATCCAGAAGGCTGAAAGCAGACTGCCAGCTCATGGGATTTATGCTCTTGGGCTGCTTTGGCCTATAGAAAGTCTCAGGCTGTGTGGTTTTAGGGCAGAAGAGAGGTAGCAAGGCCTTCCCCAGATGATTGCAGCCACTGGTGCTTCCTGCTGGTCCCAGGCCAAGCCTGAGGTTTTGCTGGAGGCAAATGAGATAGCAGAGCAAAAGTCCTGTCCATGTGAAGCTGGAGGGCTCAGTTGGAAGGGCTGCCTGGTTTCCCATGTGCTGTAGCTACTCAATGTCCCTGCCCAGGTGTGTGGAAGGTTTTCCTTATGCCAGTGCTCTCCTTCCTGCCTTGTTGCCCTGGCTCACTCCCTCAAGCTGTGCTGGTTTTTTTTTTTTCCATCTGCTGGGGCTTGTTTACTGACATGAAAAAAATGCAGACAAATCTTTGTGGCCTGGATTGGAGCCCATGCACACACTCTTATTGTTCTTATCTTTCTAAAAGCTTGAGCTAAATGTAGCTAATGCCTTCCAAACTCTGCAAGAGTTCTCTTCATGCTGCAGGGCTTGGCAGGATGCTTCCCACCCATGCTGCAGTGGGTGTGGAGACACCTGGGGTGAGAGGAAGGGTGATCCTTTTCCCTGCCTGACCGTTCCTGGGGCCCTGCGTCACCTCCCCTGGCTGCACTGGGGAGGGGAGGGCTACCTGGGAAAGGGAAACGATGAGAAAGCAAAGTGAGAGTAAGTGGTGAGATTCCTGGTGCTCACTCCACCACGAGGAGAATTGCCAAGTCTGTGGGCTGTTGGTTTTTCTTGCTGAAAAGAAATGGTGCAGCTGAGCAAAGGGAGCTTGGCCAGGCCTCGAGGGGAAGTCAGTTCTTTGTGGCTCGTGGCTGGGAGGGTGACAAAGCTCTGCTCTAGGAGTTACTATTGTTTGAAGGGTGATTTCCTAAGAAAATAATGCTGAAAAAGGTTCCAGTCTCCCCTGGGTGGCTGGTTTCAGAGGCACAGTCATATCTGGCTCTGCAGAGTGGGTATTGTGTGCTGCAGCAAGGGCTCAACTCACAGAGCTGGTTCTCTGCCTGGTTTCCCCACTCCTGGCTCTAGACCCTCTGCTCTGCCTTCACCAGGGCCCTCTTGTCTTGCTTTCCAGACAAGGGATCCATCCACAAGGTAGTGGAGCTGCCAGGAGGAGTGCATAACATCATGGAGCTCCAGGTCTTCTCGAGGAAGGACCCGATCCAGACCATGATCCTGGACCACGAGAGGGTAGGTCCACAGAAAAGAAACCAGTGGTTGGGTCTGTAGTTGTAAAAGCAAGCAGGAGGAAGGGACAGGGCAGTTAAATACCAGCTCCTGGGCATGGAAGTAGCTCCCAGATGGGCTTGTGAGTGGAGTCCCCACAGCTGGGCCAATGTCCCCAGTGCTGGATAACTGTGCAGAGCAGAGGGCAGAGATATCTTTCCTGGAGGTGAGGGAACAGCGAGTCTGTTTGCTGCCTGGGTCAAATCCCAGCACAGAGTTCTGCTTCCCCTGCAGATTCCCTCTCCTTTGCTGGCCTTGCTGGCAGATGAACCGTCAGACAATGCCAGTGCTCCATCCTGGAGGTGAAAACATGGCTGGCACCGATGGAGCAAATTTATTTATATACCTAGGGCTGGTGGGGGAAGATAGAGAGCAAGCAACATGTGACTGCACTGCCTGGAGAGCTCCCAGCCCTGCTGGGGAATCCAACCTGGCATCACAGTGACTAAAGCTGTGGGAGCGTTTCTGCGGGGAAGCGCTAGACGTTGGCGAGGCGGCACTGGGGCAGGGTGCCGGGGGGGATCAGCCCTTCTGCTTTCCTCCCCACAGGCGATGCTGTACGTGGGCTCAACGAGGAAAGTCGTGGAGATACCCATGGACATGTGCGGGGTGTACCGGAACAACTGCGAGAGCTGCCTGCTGGCCAGGGACCCGTACTGCGGCTGGGCCGGCGGCCGCTGTCAGTCGGTTTATGGACACCGGTACGTGGTGCTGGCAGCTTGCTGCTTCTCCATCCAGTCCAGCTGGATGTTCTGGCTTGGGAAACATCTTCAGCGTTGCCCTGTCCTGGTTTCGAGACCGTCTTTCCGTCAGAGGCAGATCCCGTTGTGTCCAGGCGGTGCTGGGTGCTGTTCACAGCAGCTGCACCTCTTTGGGTGCTCTGCAGCACCCCTGCTGTGGTGGGGGGTGAGATCAGTGGGTGCCTGAGCACCCTTTTCCCCTTGGAAGTGTGCACAGCTTCATTGCAAACACTGGTCCATTACGCTTGCTCTCATAGATGGGAATTAAGGTCTACTGCTTGTGATGCTGTTTAAAGTGGTTGCTCACGGCGAGCTGCTGTGTCTCACACTTATCCTCCCCCAACCTCTTAACTGAGTGAAGGGTGTTTTTCCCTACCCTGCTAGCAGTAGCTGCTCAAACTTTCTGATCCACCTCAGTCTCTATGGACAGTTCCTTCTGTAGCTCCAAAGTGCCCCTTCCCTGCTGGCACTGTGTTGCTAACACTTGTTCCCATCTGCCAGGGAGGTGCGTCAGAACCTGAACCTGGAGCCATGGCAAGGAAAGTGCCAGAAGAGTGAAGTCAAGGAAGGTATGCGAAGGGTTTGAGCCGTGTGAGGCAGGATGACTGGTTCTCAAGTGTCTGGGAGAGCTGTTGCTACTCAGTCCTGTTGAACTCATTATGACTGTGCTTCCACTGAGACACCACACACACAGCTCAGCTCAGAGCCATGCAGCGTGTTTGCTAAGTAAATACGAGGCATGAGCAGAATATTTGTCAGCCCTTTTGGTATGCAATGCCATCATCGATACTCATGGCATGTTGCCACAGATGTTCCTTGGATAGGGATGGTCTCAGTGACCCTGCCCAGCCTGTGCTGTGTATTGGGAAATCTCTTGCCTCCCACCCTCAGACACGCAGTCTGGCTGCTGTGCAAACATACTCAGCTCACAACTAGGCCTTGGTGTCCAAGGAGCTGTCAGCGCATCTGGAAACCTCTCCAGTGCTGTAAACAATCTTGCTCAGCCTCGTTTCCCCTCTGTGGTACTGTGAGGTCTTCTGAGCTGGCTGAGGGGGTTCAGACTATCTGCTGGTGTCCAGGGAGAAGGGTCCCATGGGCTGTCACCAGGTGTTGCCCTGCCATTATCATTAAATGGCCGTGTGGTGTGTCCCCATCAACCCACCTGTTCTTCCCTGTGGGTCTGGGGGGCAGTGCATGGCTCCTGGGGACACCTGTCTCATCCCACCCTTCCCAACCTTTTCCAGCAGACATCTACCAGAACATCACCGTCGTCCCCGTCGTCCCTTTCTCTCGCTACTACCTCAACTGTCCCGTCGAGTCCCACTATGCCACCTACAACTGGTACCACAACAACACCCTCATCAAGACGTGCAACAACACCCACCCACAGCCAGACTGCTTCTACTTCATCCAGAATGTGAGCCACACTCACTACGGCCACTACATCTGCGTCTCGGAGGAGGACGGCTTCAGGCAGGCTCTGGTGAAGGAGCACCTGGTGAACCAGCTCAGGTTCATGTCACAGAAGGGCCGGGCCACCATGACTTTTGCTTCTTGGCTGCAGCTGCTGCTCATGGTGGCGCTGGTGGAGCTCTTCCACTGAGCACGACGTGGCCACGTGCCCACCGTCCCGGCTGCTGCCACTCTTCCTGCACTTAACGTGGGGCGAGGCCCTTGCTCTCAGTCACTCCTTGGGCACTAACCTTTGACTGTCCCCAACAGGGGCCTGGCTCTGTGGCAGCAACTCTTCCGTCTTCGGCCTCGGTGAAAAAGTCGGTGTGAGGAAGAGGCAGCTCTGGGGCCAGGTGGAGCAGGGCTCGGGGTCTGGGCTGTCCTGTCACACTGGGGACGTTTGCTGTACCCACGGGTGCAGAAGGACTTCAGCCTGCCCCCAGGCAGCTCCGTACTGGTGGTCCTGAGCTCGCACCAGGTGCAGACTTTGTTCAGGGGACTATGCAGATGTGCATGCACTGATCCTCAGGGCACGACGGCTCCTCTCTTTGGGAACGTGCATGAGATGAAGAGGAGGAGCCAGCCCTTGGCCTTTCAAACTGGTTGGCCTGTGCTTCTCTCCAGGGTGTTGGTGGCTAACAGGTGGCGAGCAGCTGGGACTCTCCTGGCGTCACTCGTGGGTCCCATTCTGCTCTGAAAGGGTTTTGTTGTTGGTTCACAGAGGGCTGTGACGTGGGAGGGCAGTGGGGAGCTAGCACTGGCAACCTGCAGGGAAGGGCAGGCACAAAGTTAGCGTTTTGCATGGAAAAGACTTGGAGGATGACTTAGCTATAGATTTGGGGTGTGGGGGAGGACAGACCAAAGGGCCCTAAGATTTCCCAGAGACTGGAAGGAGAAGGTGGGAGCCCCAGGAGGCCTTGGGGGGGGGACATTAAACGCACAAATCCGCGCAGGCAGCTAGGGGCATCGCTCTGCGGGCAGCCCTGCTCCCAGTGCCCCTTTCCCACTCGGGGAGGGACTGGGCTTCTTCAGGGAAAGAGGAGCCAGGCTGTGGGTCTCCGTGCTCCACCCCCCCTCAGGAGCCACATGAGGAGACAGGGGAGGGCCAGCACCCCCCCCACCCCAGGCTCTGAGGCCTCCAAGCAAGATGAAACTGTGAAATATGGGATGCCGTCCCTGTGCCTATGTGCAAAGGGTGATCCCACACCTTGTCCGAGCCCTCCCCTGCCCTGTTGACTGCTGGAACCCCCCCCAGCCCGGTGGGCAGAGTGCTGGGCAGGCTGTGCCGCCGGCCGAGCCCCGGGGTCTTTGGGCAAAGTGGAGGGGGAGGTGTAGGCAGAGCAGAGCTTCCAACTGCACTACGTTCCCACCCGACCCCCAGAGCCTAGCGTAGAGCTTCTTACATCTCTTCTCAAAGCACTTTAACTTTGTCAACTAACGAATACCTATTTATTATCAACGAGCAGTCGCTGTACTTGTCTGATTCTCTAGCGTGGTTGAAAGCGGGCTCAGAGCAGAGAAAGGAGGGAAATAGAACTCAAAACAGCTACCAAAAAAAACAAACAAACAAACAAAAAACCTTTCCGAGCTGTGACCAAAGTGAGAATGTGATCACTGAAATAAAGAGTGGACAAGAGCACGTGGGCTCTGTGCTTCTTACTGGGCACAGTGTCCCTCCCCATCCCCGGCACTGTCCAGCCCTTCTCATTTCCCATGTTTGCTCCGGCCTTTCCCGTCCCCATTGCTCAAAACGTCACCGTCTCAGACCTTGTGAATGCTTTGAATGTCTTGGAGAAGAAGAAATTAGGGCAGGATGTGGGCTCCGGGCTCCCCACATGGGCTGTGCTGGTGAAAATACAGCTGCCAGGCACCCGTGGGTGCCGAGCTGCTGTGGCTGTGGCTGTGGCTGGAAGCTGCCTGCCTTGACATCAGGAGTGGCTTTTCCCAACCAGAATGTCTCAGGACCCTTTCTCCAGAGCCTCCAAAGGCGTTGAGGTTGTGGCTTCGTTTCAGAGCTTGGTTTTAGGGCTTTTTGCCACGTGGTTCTCACCCCTGGGCTCCTTTCCACGGGTCGGGGTGGGAAATATTTGGGAATTACCATCGCCCCAGTGACGGCTCGGTATGGAAGGCTCCCCTGCCCTATTTCTTCCTTTTCTCTCGTTCTGGGGTTTGGCAGCAGACATCCCAGCAGCACCATCTGCGACGCCAGCACCCTGATGTAGGGAAGGAGAAACGAGCCCGAGCTAAAAGGAGAAGTGTGAAGGCAGAAGGGAGGCGGGGACGGCCGAGAGAGAAACCGGAGCTGCAATATCGCCCTTTGGGTTTCACGTTCTTTGCCCTTCCCCACGCTCACGGGGCAAAGGGATGAAAGAGGGAGAACAAAAAAGTCATTGAGCTTTTTCCTTCCCCCCCCCACCCCAAACCACCGGTTGTTTCCTCCCTGCCCCACGAGCAGAAAGCTGCTTGCTTGCTGAGAAAACACGTGGGGTGAGACTCGCCCCAACTATGGCACACTGTTTCCCTCGGTTATTTCAGGGAGGTTTATTTGAATGTGGGTGGGTTTGCAGGAAGGCCGGGTACCGCGTCTCACTGCCGGCTTCCTGCCGTGCTATTCCTTCAATAGCAGACGGATGCTGCCCAGCCGAGACAAAAGCTTGTGGGGTTTTCTCTGGTGCAGCTTTTGTAGGGCCGTGGGATGGGGCTGGTGCCTGCTGAGGTGGAGGCTGCAGAGATTGTTTGTGCCGTGACCTCGGGTGCAGCCTTGGGGCTGCTCTGCACGCAGGGCTCGCTGCAGACAATAGACCCAGGAAATCCTGCAAAGGTGAGGTGAGAAACCCTACAAAACCGGGCTCTGACTGTGTACCCTGGGTCTGTGATGTGCACAGGCCCAGAGGGATGGTCTGCGTGCCTTTGGGTCCCAGGGATGCCACCTGAACCACAGAAACCCTTTGGGTACCACATGCCACCTGCACCCAGAGCATCCCTTTGGGTACCACCTGCACCTACATCATCCTTTTGGGTACTAGAGATTCCACCTGCACCCACAGCGTCCCTTTGGGTACCACCTGCACTGGTAGCATCCCTTTTGGGTACCACCAGCACCCACACCATCCCCTTGGGTACCAGATGCCACCTGCACCTACAGCATTCCTTTTGGGTACCATCTGCATCCACAGCATCCCTTTGTGTACCACCTGAACCTATAGCATCCCTTCAGGTACCAGAGAAACCACCTGTGCCTACAAGAAGTAAAAAGCCCATCAGAAAATGCTTCTCCCATTGACTTCAGGTCAGGGTATGGGTTGTAGGTTTGGAGTAGGGCAGTGATTCTACTTCCTCTATGATAAATCATGGCTCTCCCAGCACTGGGTACTCCAGACCCCTGGGTGACAGTGGGGTTTTTCCACGCAGCTGGGTTTTGTGGGCTGTGTGGGCTTGAGGGTTTCACCCCCAAAACTGGGGTTTTCCCAGCATCTCCCGGCTGTGTAAAGTGTGATTTTGGGGGGAAGTGTGATGGGGTGGTCCTGAGTCATCCTGCTCATTGGGACACAGAGTGTAGGAAACCCCGTGGGTGGAAACTGGCAGTGTAATGCCCATGTCATGCTGGAAGCAACCTATGTAAGTGTCATGGGGAGGAACCCCTTTGGCAGGGGGTCCCACTTCTCATCATCAATGCCACTTCTCACCCCCCCACCCATGTGGCAGCCCTGTCCCCTTAGGGGAAGCACCTCTGTGCCCCATTTCCAGCCCCCTATTTGTCGCAAACACCCCAAACCGCTGCATTTCCCGCACCCAAATGCCACACAAAATGGGAACCGGTCGTCCAAATGGCAAAAGGCCATTTTTTGGAGGGCCCATGGCGGACCCAACGACGCGTGTCGGGGCTGGGGGCAGCTCGCTGTGCTGGTGGCAGTGGATGGGGCGGGTGCGCCCCCCTCTGCCCAACGCTGTGCTCAGCGGTTCTGCTCCTCGAGTGGAAGAAACAGAGCCCGAATAAAACTAAAACACTAAAATATCAGCTGAGTCCCCGCTTCGGGAGCTCAGCAAATCGCCGTCGGGTGACTGCTGCCAGCTCTCTGTCACCCCAGGAACCCCTCGGGGNGTGCCTGCTGCCAGCTCTCTGCCACCCCAGGACCCCCTCGGGGCCACCTCTGAAGGCTGTGAGCTGGGGCGGGGGGGGGAGGGAGGGATCAGCAGCACCGCAAGCACATGCATCATCTATTTTGCAGGAAAAGCAAAATATTTTGAAGCTGGGGAAGCTTGTTTTGCTGTTGGAATGGCTTTTATTGGGGTTGCACGGCGTGCTGACCAACGACCCCGCGTCGGTGTGGGGCAGGAGCACGCTCCCCGAGCTCTGTCCCCCAAAGCAAGGCCACCCCTTCCCCCCCATCCCAACCCTTTTTTGGGGCATTTCGCCAGCACTCAGCCCCCGTGACGTGCTGGAGGCGGGCGAGAGCTCCTCGCCTTGAGCCCAGGATTCAGGGATAAGAGCGAGGTCGCCCCAGCCGTGAGCTCGCCCCGCTCCCATGCTCGCCAGGGCTGCGCCCGTAGTGGGCAGCTTTCAGGCATGCCGCTGTGCTGGAGGGATCCCGGCCCTCACGGGGGTCCACTGCCCATTGTCCAACCCCCCAGGAGCACGACCCTTCGATCAGGTGCCGGGTGAATGGCGGGCGGGCTGGCTCAACCTGTACCGCTTCTGGCAGGAGGGCGGCTTCCACAACGTGCACAACATCATGGCCAGCAAGTTCCAGCGCTTTGGGCCCATCTACAGGTGAGGGTACTGGGAGGAGAAGGGAGCTAAGGGGATGCCAAGCTGCCTCGGGGCTGTGGGGATGGGGAGGAGCGGGGTCCCCCCTCCGCTCACCCCTGCGGGGTCGTGACCGGGAGCAAAGTGGGGATTTGGGGAGGAGGAGGTGCCCCGAAGTTTGAGGAAGGGGGGGTATGAGGATTTACAGCGCTTCAGGCTGAAATCTGATTGCCTTTTGGACCTCGAATGGTGGTAGGGAGAAGTTGGGTGTCTATGAGAGCGTGAATATCATCAGCCCCTGTGACGCAGCCACGCTCTTCAAGTCGGAGGGGATGCTGCCTGAGCGCTTCAGCGTGCCCCCATGGGTGGCATACCGTGACTACCGCAACAAACCCTATGGCGTGCTCCTCAAGTGAGTGGGAACCCCAAAACGACCACCCAAATCATCCCCAACAGGATCCCCGACAACAATCCCACCAGCCACACTGTCTCGAGTGGGAAGCCCAAGAGCAAGAGCCCAGGGCTCCCTCACCACCCTTGTTGTCCCCACGGTGTACCCCAAAGATGAGACCCTTGGGCTTCATCTCCACCTGCATCGTCCCCAGTGGGAACCTCAAAGATGAGATCCCAGGATTCCACCATTGCCCACATTGTCCCCAGTGGGTGCCCCAAAACCAAGACCCCATGGCCCTATAACCCCATGCACTGAGTTTGGTGGGAAGCCGCAGCACAAGCAGGGGGATGGGGATGTGGGATGGGGACGATGCCCCTGGGGACACTTCTGACCCTCGCGTGTGTCCCGCAGGACAGGGGAGGCCTGGCGCTCGGACCGCCTGACCCTGAACAAGGAGGTGCTGTCGCCGCAGGTGGTGGACAGCTTCGTGCCCCTGCTGAACCAGGTGAGCGAGGACTTTGTGAGGCGGGCACAGGCACAGGTCCAGAAGAGCGGCTGGGAGCGCTGGACGGCCGACTTCAGCCACGAGCTCTTCCGCTTTGCCCTGGAGTGTGAGTTTGCCCCCCCCAGAAAAAAACCCAAAATACATCTGGGATGGGTGGTGGTGCCGCCTTCCCCCTGGTCACATCTTTAGGGGTGCTCCTCCCCCAAAGATCTGAGGTCTTCAGGGATGTCCTCTCCCCAAACAAGTAGGGAACAACTCAACATCTGATGACAGAATATCATTTTATGGCCAACCCCGCTCAACCACGACGCCAAAATCCTCTCCGCTGGTCATAGCGGAGGGCACGCGGTGGGGATCCTGATGGGTGCCACATTGCAGCTGTGTGCCACGTGCTGTATGGGGAGCGCCTGGGGCTGCTGCAGGACTTTGTGGACCCGGAGGCACAGCAGTTCATCGACGCCGTCACCCTCATGTTCCACACCACCTCGCCCATGCTCTACGTGCCACCCGCCCTGCTCCGCCACCTCAACGCCAAGACGTGGCGCGACCACGTGCACGCTTGGGATGCCATCTTCACACAGGGTGAGTGCTCTTCCTCTGCACCCCTCATGGGCTGTCCGTTGGGAACGGGAGCCTTAAGAGCTCATCTCACGTGCATAGAGACCTTCTCCCCGGTTCAGCTGCCCATCCTGGGGTCAGTGAGGCTGCTGTAGGGCTGCTAAATCTAGGAAGGCCATGTGGAGCTTGTAGGGTGGAGAGGTGGTGAGCATCCCATCAAGAGAAGCAGCAGAGTCAGGGAGATGGTGGCACTTGGGACAAGTAGCGTTCAGGAGGACAGGGATGGGGGACAGCTGGTTTTGGGGCCAGCTGCGTCCCACCTGCCTTACCCACCCAGCCAGTTTTCAGTCCCAGTCTAAAGGACAGGCAGCTTTACTAGAAAAGCCACCGATCCATAGCAGCAATGTGCTAAGGTGCCATTCATTTGTCACCCTCATGGTGGCACTAAGACTTGGCAGATCGGATTTACGATGGGACACAGAGAGCTTAGAAAATCTTGGTCATCACAAAGATCTTTTCCAACCTGTACGGAAAGCCCCTTCCAACCCAGATGATCCTATGACCCACGGAATCACCCCAGCCCCAAAGCCCCACGGTGTCGAGCAGCATGCCAGCACTCAGCACCGTGCCCCTGCATCTCCTCAGCTGACAAATGCATCCAAAATGTTTACCGGGACATCCGACTGCAACGCAGAAGCACCAAGGAGCACACAGGCATCCTCTTCAGCCTCCTCATGCAGGACAAGCTGCCCCTGGATGACATCAAGGCCAGCGTCACCGAGATGATGGCGGGAGGGGTGGACACGGTCAGCACTGGGCAGGGTGTGGGAGGTGGGAATGGGACGGTGCGTGGTGCTGAGCCCAGCTCTGCCCTGCTGCAGACATCCATGACTCTGCAATGGGCCATGCTGGAGCTGGCACGGTCCCCGGGCATCCAGGAGCGGCTGCGGGAGGAGGTGCTGGCGGCCAAGCGGGAGGCACAGGGGGACAGGTTGAAGATGCTGAAGAGCATCCAACTGCTCAAAGCCACCATCAAGGAGACGCTCAGGTAGCCAGGAGGCAGAGGGGTGTGGGAGAGCACCCAGCTCCTTCCTCTCCCTGATTTTATGCACGGGAAACCGGTGAGATGGATATCCCATGTGACAGTGGGATGCAGGTGTCCCACATCTGGGTGACCCAATCCAACCCGCAGGTTGCACCCAGTGGCGGTGACGCTGCAGAGGTACACCACAAAGGAGGTCATCCTGCAGGACTACCGCATCCCCCCCAAGGTGAACTCTGGGCTATGGGGTGCAATGGGAAACCGGGCCCTTCCTCAGCCCCTTCTCTTTGTGCTGGGCTCTGAGCACAGCTGGCAGCCAGATGTGGGGCACTGATGGGTGGCTGTGGGGTGGATGTGACCCTAGGGTTGATCCTTCTCCCCCAGACCCTGGTGCAGGTTGGTCTCTACGCCATGGGCCGAGACCCTGAGGTCTTCCCCAAGCCGGAGCAGTTCAACCCTGAGCGCTGGCTGGTGACGGGCTCCAAGCACTTCAAGGGGCTGAGCTTTGGATTCGGGCCACGGCAGTGCCTGGGTCGCCGCATCGCCGAGCTGGAGATGCAGCTCTTCCTCATGCACGTGAGCACTGGGTTCTGGGGTGGGATGGGTCGTGGAATCATCTGGGTTAGAAAAGATTTTCCATTTGAGTTGGAGAAGACCTTCAAGATCAACCAAGATTCCCCAAGATCACCAAGCCCAACTGTTGACTTATCCCTAATTACTGCAGCCTTAGTGCTTCAGTCACAACCCTTAGTGCCACAGCCACGTGGCCCTAAGTGCCATACCCATGTGCACTAGTGCCACATCCACGTCCCTTACTTTCATGCTGGAAGAGACCTGGGGAGGACACTCTGGGCATCTCCATCCCCACCATCCCCCATTTGCTTTCCCTTCCTCCCAACCCAGATCCTGGAGAACTTCAAGATTGAAACCAAGCGGGCGGTGGAAGTTGGGACCAAGTTCGACCTCATCCTTGTTCCTGACAAACCCATCTACTTGACACTCCGGCCCCTCCAGCACCAGCAGTGACACTGGGTGTCCCCAGATGGTCCCAGCTTGGGGACACCTCCATCAGCTCAGTACACGGAGCCCTGGCTCCAGCCCTGCTTCCGCCATGGGGGAGATAGTTGTCCCCTTCCCATTTTGCTTTGCCTCTGATTTGCTCTGTAATTTCTGCACCAAAAGCAGCGGATCCTTGTTGCGAGCATGAATGTCTGGATGTCTCTGGGTGTCTCTGGCATCCTGCCCTGGGGAGACATCCTAGGGCAGTGGGTCCAGGGTCCGGGGTCTCCTGGGGGAGAAGATGGGGCCTGGGAACCGTTTCTGGTGGGAGATATGAACACTTCTCAGGGTCTACAGTCCCACTCTGGGGTTTTCTTTCCTCATATCTTCTGGGGAATTTGAAGCAAAACCCACAGAATCTGGGGTGGGGCCTCCCCCCAGCAGCTGCCAGCCCCACTGCAGGGTGTCCCCACCCCCACAGGATGCTCACCAAGGTTGTGGCATGCAGAAGGTGTGGGACTGAGCCCCCAAAGCCGTGGTCCTGCTCCAGAAGCCTGGTGCCCAGCTCCTGCTTCTCCCGTGCCCATCTCCTTGCCGCCTCCTCCAGCTGCAAGGCACCACAATTAGGCTGCTCCAGGAGGGTACCCCTGAATCTCCCCCAAATCTGGGGGTGCTGGCGATGCCCACCTGCCTCTCCATCGCTCGCCCACGGGCTTGTGCCTCCTCTAGCTTGGCCAGGAGGGACAGCTTCTCTGTGCCACCAAAGGTGTCCTGTGGGGGCCGTGGGGTGCTGGGGGGTGCTGGGAAGCGTGGGGGTCTTGCCAGCTCCTCCCGCAGCTGGCGGTTCTCAGCCAACAGCAGGGCATGCAGCTCCATAGCTGGGGTTTCACCTGCAAGATGGAAGTTGGAGGTCACAGGGTCCCTGGACCAGTCCCTGGTCCCTGTGGTTCCTATGGGGTGGAAGGACCAGCAGGACAGATGCCCACCCTCTGGCTTCTCAGCACTCCTGGAGAGCTTCTCCTGCAGCATCCGCTCCATCACCCTGATCACCTGCAGGAGAAAACAGGAGTGCCCCCATGTCTCCAAGGAGTGGGGACAGCTCATGGCGGTGGTACTCACAGAGATGTGGGAAGGAGCTATGGGTCCCACTGGCTCCCAATGCTCAGTGCCCCCACCTGCATCCCCAGCCCAGCTCTACTCACCTTCTCCTGCTGCCTCACCATCTCCTCCAGGCCCTTCGTCCTGGCCACCTCCTCCTGACACCGCCGCAGGGCAGCTTGCTGCTGCCGGTGGGCTCTCTGGAGCAACACCAGCTCCTTCTCCTGGTCGTTCTTCTGCAGGAAGGAAAGGGAAAGCCCCCAGGGACAGCGAGGAGGGTTGGGGGGGTCCTAGAGGTCCTGCTGGATGGCTCCAGGCTTCCAGCTCATTCCCTCCCCATCCCCATCCCGGTACCCGGATCAGCTCATTCTGCAGCCGCTGCACGCGGTCCCTCAGCTGCCGCATCTCTGCTGTGCTGGACACCAGTTCTCCCTTCAGGGTGGCTGCAAGAGCCCATCCTCAGCACACAGGGGACAGCACAGTCCCCTCCACTGCACTAAGGAGAGGAGTCTCCCGCTGTCTGCCCTTCCCCACCACGCACCCAGCCGGTCCAGGACCTCTTCCCGGGTCATGACATCCACGTCCCCATCAGCGAGCAGAGCATGGCCTGGCTCCTGACGCCCAGCCAGGCTGTGCCGTAGGTGTCCATTCTCCACCTCCAGGCTGGTGACACGCTGCTGCAGGGACATGAGGTCACCTGCCATACGTCTCAGCGCCAGGCGGTACCTGCTCACCTCCTGTCAGCACAGAGCACACGGATGGCACCCTGCCACCACTGCAGGCTATGGAACATCCAGGATTTTTGCAACATCTCTTCTCCATCCACCCACTCACCCCCCCACCCATCCACCCATCCATCCATCCATCCATCCATCCATCCATCCTTCTGTGCTCCAGCCACTCATCCCTCCTTTTCTTTCATTCTCTGGTCATCCAGCCTTCTCTTCTCCATCCACCCATCCACTCATTCATCCTCTGCTGACCAACTATCTACCTTTCCCTGCTCCTGCTATCCATGTATCCATCCATCCATCCGTTGTTCCATCTTTCTCTTATCTATCCATCCTTTCACCCATCTATCCTTCTCTTGTCCATTCACCCACCCTTCCTTTTTTCCATTCATCCAGCCTTCTCTTCTCCATCTGCTCCCACCCCTTCTTCATCCATCTACTCATCCACCTATCCATCCATCCTTCCTTTTCTCCATCCATTTATCCTTCCCTTCCCATCCTCCTCCATTCCTCCACCCTTCCCCCTTCCCTCCATCCACCCTTCTCTTCCATCCTGCACCCCCAAGCCTCCTCCTCCCCACCCACCACCTCTCCCTGCACCCCACAACCCCAGCAAGTCCTCCTGCAGCCTCCGCCTCATTTCCCTTTCCCTTCTTCTCACCCCCACGAGGGAAAATCAACTCTCCCACTCCTAAGGGCTGCAGAATTACTAGAGCTGGGCTTAACCTCAAGCTTCCCATTCCCTGTCTGCCATCCTCTGGGCAGGGGTCCATTATCTATGAGGGAAGCACTGTTGCTGGGGTATGTTTTAATGGACAACATTTGCACTAGGGGGACAGATCAGGAGCAGAGATTTTCCCTTCCCGCTCCCTCTGCTTGGCCTCTCCCCGTGGCTGAGCAGGAGGACGAGGATGAGGATGATTCAGCTGTGGCCGTGGGATCAAGGGCAGCACGTGGCCCTATTCGGGTGGGGGGGGCCCTCCCAAGGTTGGATTTTTCTGGGTGGGCAAATAGCTCTGGGAAGGCAGCATGAAGCTGCTGCGTTTGCAGGAGCATCCCAATCCTCAACCTGCCCACTGTTTGCAGCCCCTTGATATGAAGTGATGGGTCTTTCGATGCCAAGTTCATTTTTAGGGGGGGCGGGGGGGGGGAAGAACCTCTTTGTCCCATGACACTAGTGGGGGCTGAAAGGAAAATAACTGGCAGAGGGACTGCGGGTTAGGAGGCAGCTGAACCTCCTGAATCCCTGCCAAAGCTCAGCCTTGAGGATGTCCTTCTGCAGCAGTCATGGTCGGGGGGGTGGGGGGGCTGTCCAGCAGCACCAGATGGCCTTGGGGTGCCAACGAGGCAAGGCCCTGCTCCTTGTATGGAGGAGGGATGCTAGCAGCTCTGTGCTGAGACCTATCCCCCCCCCTCGGGTAGCAGGATCCTGGTGGTGTCACCGCTCACCCGCTCCTGGGGGACAGCCTGGGACCTGTGGGCAGAGAGCAGGGGGAAACCCGGGGGGTAACTCCCAGCTGGGACGCAGGGGACCCCCCCCGCAGCATCGCTGAGTGCCCCGTACCTCTGCTGCGTCCTGGGCAGGATGCTGGACACGGCGTCCACGGGCGGCAGAGCCACGGTGTCCCGGTGGAGCTGCGAGGGGACATCAGGGCCGGCGGTCTGTGTCGGCCCCTCTGAGCCGTGCAGCAAAACGGGGAGCGGCCGCCACCTCCCCCGGGGGCTGTCCCCAACCTGGGGACCTGCGGCTGCCACCGGAGCGGGTGTGTGCGGTGCTGGTGGCATCTCTGCTGTCACCACAACACAACGCTGCTCTTAGCAACCCGGCTGGGCTCCCTCCTGCGGCAGCACTGGCCGCGCTCAGGGCTAAAATGCCGCAGTTTGTCCACCAAAGCCACCAAGCTCGGCTCGATGGCTGTCACACCCCCCCGGAGCCACCCAGGTCCCCGTCTCCAGCCCCCTCTGCCTTATCTCCCTCTCCCAGCACGCAGGCAATCTGGTGGCAGGTCCCTTTGGTGCTGCCACCTCATTTCCATGCCTTGGATCTCAGCGCGCTCCATTAACTTCTGAGGGCTGCGACCCGCTCAGATCCACAGGCAGCAACATCGGGGTGGGCTGAAGCAGAGCTGGGATGCTGATCGCATCCCCAGGTGGAATTTGTGGGGTTTTCAAGCAGAGGACAGACCCATGCTTTGCTCCAGCAAGGGACATTTGTGTCCCATCTCTGCATCCCCCCCGGCTCAGCAAACAACAAAAGCCAGTGTGGGTCAACGGAGACCCCTCAGTGCCTCATCCTGGGGTATGAATTTTTCATCACAGAGCTGTAGGAAGCATGCAATTATCCTCTTCATCAATAATGCACAGGGACAGGAGACCCTTCCCCAACCTTTGAGCATCTCCCCCCGCCACCACCCACGTCCCCATTTGTTCATCCCAACACCCCGTCCTATCCCACTAACAGCCAGCAACGGGGATGGGGAGCTCCCACAGCCCACACCAGGACCTCAGGGGGAGGGCAGAGTTAAGGGTATTTGCTCTCCTTTTCCCCTATCCACGCTTCCTGCCGTGCACACACACGTCTCTCCTTCCCACGGGGGTCTGGGATGAAAGGCTGTGCAGCCACATCTGAAAGCACACAGGCTTTGAAACTCCCGCTGATTTTTAGTTTCTTTTCTTGCTTTTCCCCCTTCTTTTCCCCATCATTTACAATCCTCTGAAGCTTTCCCTGTGCGCCATGCCGTCCCCACACGCCTTTCATCCACCCCTCCCTCCCGCACCCCCTCCTCACTCCCTCCTTCCCCTGTTGGTTTAGGCCGAGTTTTGCGTTCTCTTCCCTCTTTTTATTTTGTATAGATTTACTTAACAAATCGCTCGGAGATGCTTTGATTCCCCCATTCTGCTGGCATCGATTCCTCCCTTGGCTCTCCCTCTCGTCCCTACGCTCCCTGCAGGCTGAGGACGCCTCAACTCGTGTCACTTGTGATCCCAGAGCTCACAGAGCTGCACTCCAATCCCCCCCCCCAATAAACACATCCCTGGACAAGCACTAATCCCAACTCCGCCGTTGTTCCGACGAGGGGATAAGTGCAGATTTGCTTCTTATCAGAGCGAAATTGCTGCGGCGACTTAGGGAGATTAGAGGGGAAATTCCTCTGTTCTCCTTCCTTTTCGGGAGCGAAAGCTCCTTGAAGCCGTCAGGAGGGAATTTCTCCTGTTCCCAGAGCTCAGAGCCTGACTCAGTTTCCCCACGTGGAGGAGCAGAGCTGCGTGGCTCTGCTGGTGTGGATGAATCTGATTGAACCCAGGCTGAACTCGGGATCCGGGGTGGAAAGGAGGAAGGAAGAGGGGGGGGGAAGGGGAGGAGGGTTAGCCTAATCATTGCTATTCAATTTGGGAGTTAATTGGATCGGATCGAAGGCGTTCATCTGAGCTGAGCCCCATTTAGAGAGGATGTCAGCTCCTGCTCTGGGCTGATAAGACTGCGGGAAGCGATGATCCCACAGCGAGGATCCCAGCCCTCCCATCCCACTGCGAGCGGCCGAAGGTTCGCTCCCCCCCCCGTCCCCCACCTCCCACGAATCATATTGAAACGTACATCCAGGAGGAGAGCACGGAGCGGCGATGGATGGAGCTGCCCCACACCGCCGCTTTGGGGGCACTCCGAAGCATGGGGG
>VXAB01008029.1:127596-142310 GCA_013399175.1 Odontophorus gujanensis
CCCCTTCCCATCGCAGCCCTTTTCCAGGACAATCCCTGCCCCAGGCTGGGGGGGATCCCTATGGGCCAACGTTTGCAGAAGCCATTTGGTTCCGTTCCTGCAGCACAACTCCCAATTCACCTGGCACATGATGAGCGTGCTGGCAGCCCAGCCTCCCTCCCGCTCCATTAGGGGAGCTTTACACTTGCTATATTTGTCAGCGCCACGCGCGCGATTTCCTTCCCCCCTTCCTCTTAAAACAGAGCAATTTTTTCTCTTTAACCCCATTTGCTTCTCTCATAAAGGCAGCCGTGCTGACAGTTAAAGGCACACAATGAGTGAAATGGCAGGAATTAGTGCTGGCAGACGCTGCTCGCTCCCGCACGAGGCGCTTCCCAAAGGGTTCGTGCTTTGAGATGAGCGAATCGAGGACCCGTTATCCCCACTGAGCCCCTGCCTCGAGCTCTTTGCTCCATTTGAGCTGAGAAAACACGTATTGCTGCTCTGCTTGTACCAGATTCCTGACCTCATCTCAATCTCTACAAATGCAAGCAGGGTTTTGGGACCAAGAGACGCCCCCCAGCAGCCCAAGCACCCCAGTGTATCACTTCCATACCATCTTGGAATGAGAAAATCTCCCCCCTTCCATGCTTCAAAACCCATTTTGGAGATGAGGGGTCAACCCTTGGGCTCCCAGGGAGTGGGGCTCAGTGTGTGGGATGCTCAACGAGGGATGCTGAGCGTGGGATGTTGGGTGAGGGATACGGAACACTGGGTGTGGGACGCATGATGCTAGGTGTGGGATGTAGAGCCTCCAGAGGATGTCTTGAAGTCCCCGATGAACCCATCATCCTGACAGCCCTTCAAAGGCCGACAAATTGCTCGCCAGAGCGGCGTCATTCATCGCCCTGCCGGCAAAGTTTGTTTTTTCAGCCTCATTGGGTTTCCAGTGAATGGAGCAGCTCGCGGCCGTTCTCTTCAGCCCGGCAGTGGGATGACCCTGGCTGTCACCACGATGAGTGACACGAGGTGGCCAGGGCACAGACGGGAGACACGCGCCATCCATCACCCACTAACAGAGAGCTCAGCCCCAGCGAGGGGAAGACAGAAGCTTTTATCAGCGAGGAAAGCTTTCATCCATCGCTCAGCGAGATGGGACACGTGGCGTGCACATCCACATCCCGGCAGCCCTGCCATCGCTGGGCAGAACTGACCCAACTGTGGCCTCTAAAGCAGCTCCCAGGGGCCATATGCATGGGGAGGAGGGTTGTGATCCCCGTGCCCTGAGAGCAACAGATTGCTGCAGCAGGATGGGCACCCGGCTGCCAGCTGGCCTGGCAACACACTTCCATGGGCTGGCAACCAGCTCTGCCTGCCAAGGAGAGCTCCGAATGCTGGCATCTCCCCACGGCTGGGAGGGAGGAGGCATCCCTGGGGGTGATGCTCTAAGATTTGTACTCACCCAGCCTGAACGCTCACCCGTGGCATCGAGCTCGTGCCACATGGATGGCTGGAAATGCCCAGGATGGGAACGTGCAGCGAGCTGCCATGCCTGAGCCCTGGGACAATTAGGGACCGTCTGTCCCTGCAACGTGCTCGAGGCGCCTGAGCAGGCAGCAGAGCCTCTCGCTTCGTGCCGAGGAATACATTAGCCACAGGTTGAGGGGAGATGAGAAAATTGTTCTCGCCGTGCCTTGGCCTTTTGGGAGGAGCTCGGCTCCCATCCATCAGCTCCTCTGCTGATGATGAGGACACCAGCAAGGCGCTCTCCTTTCCACCCCCAGCTCTCTTCTGCCCAAAACACTCAGCCCTGCCATAAGGATGATTTCAAGGGGAAAACAAGGCACCAGGAGAGGCCACTGACCCCCCTTACCCTGCAACGAGCAAAAGGCTCTGGCATTACCCCATCCCCTCCCTGCAGTCAGCTCTCCCCCGCCTCTCAGCTTCTAATTTTTAAATAAAACCCATCTCGGCAAATGCCTGCATGCTGACATCAGCAGCAGGTGATTGATCGCTGCTGAGTGCTGCATTCCCCCCAGGGGCCCCACAGCGAGGGGGGATTGCGTCGGTGCTGCCTCAAGCCCCCATCCCACTCCTGTCCCTATTGATTGCCATCGCCTTTTCTGTCTAGACATGTGCTGAGCAAACTCAATCAAGCCTCACTAATCACAGATTCTGCCCAGTAAGTATTCCACTAATTGGGATGGGAGGGCAAGGTGTTGGGATTTTGGGGCAGCCATGGGGATTGGGACTGACATGGGGCTTTTGGGACTGCCATGGGACAGCCATTGGGACTGCCATGGAACAACTTTTGGGACAGCCTTGGGATGCAAGCAGAGTGCTGGGAGGACCTGAGATCACAGGACTTGGCCCCATCTGCATTTCAGCTTCCACGAGAGATGTTTTCACAGGTGTGAACCGCCCCTAGCAGAGATGTGCTCCCAGTGGGATGCCCCTTGGGCAGGGCCCATCCGCTTCCCTTTGTTTGCACAGCTTTTAGCAGCACGCCGCAGAGGTGCAGCCTGCAGCTTTACTAATGCCGACAGTTTCCAGAAGTCTCCATCTGAGCTGAGAGATGAAGTATTCAAGATTTACAACCCCACATGCCAGTGGTTGGTATTTCACGAGCCGTTTGCTGACACCATGCCCGGCTCCTCCAAACACAGGGCTGCGTTTTGGGACTAAAATCCCAAAGTTTGGTGCCTCATTTCACACTCCCCACAGTGAGGTGATGGCCTATGAATGGAGATTGGGACAAGAGGCACTGAGGAGGCTGTGTCCCATCACCAGTGGCCCTAGAGTCCCAACCCAAGGCCTCAGCATCTCCTCCATGCCCTGTACTAACCTGTACTTCCCAAGTGCTTGGGTCTGAGCTGGATCCCGGCAAGGAGAGGTGGAAGCTCAGTGGTGTCCCCGACGAAGAGGAGGAAGGCTGCTCACCCACTGAGTCACCCTGCAGCTCTGAGGAGCTGAGCGCAGGGTCAGCCTGTGGCACCTGGGGATGAGGAGAGGGCTTGGAGGGGCACCCCCACACAGACAGAATCAATCCCAGCCCTCCTTACTTCAGATTTAATCATCCCCCTCCCTAACCCCACACCTCCTCATAGCCCAAACCTTATAAAACAATAATAACAACCATTACACAATAAATTCCTCCTATTACCAAACACTCCTGGAGCTCTAGCTGCAGCTGATGGGGACCAGGTGCTCCCAGTCTGCTGCAGGAGGGGGGGTGTGGGTTTCTGCTTCTATGGGGTGCTGCTGAAAGGGATTGTCTGGGGGTGTGAGGGGCTTTGGAGTGGCCTAAGGAGGTCACAGCTCTGCTGCAGGTCCTGTACTCAGAAGGGAAATAGGGTGATGTGAGCTGAGGAATCATAGAATGGCTTGGGTTGGAAAGGGACCTCAAGATCAAGTACCAACCTCCCACCTCTGACCCCAACGTTCCCCCTTGCTCCCTACCTCAGTGGGCAGCGAGTGGTAGGCAGACTCAGGTGAGTGCAAGGGGACATCAGGAAACGGCCCAGCTGGGGATGCAGGTGACAGGGCTGCGCCTGCTGCTCGGTGTGCCCTCTCCTGGGCATGGGGTGACAGCAGTGGGGACATCACAGGAGGTGACCGGTGCTCACGCAGGGCGGCAGTGAAGGCCAGGCGGCCACAGTGCATGGCTGGCTGCTCGCTGCCTGCCCGCAGCAGGGCCAGCACTGTGCTGTAGCGGTACCAGTCCTCATCCTGCCCTGCCAACAGCTTCACCCGTGGTTGGTCAGGCCGAGGGTAGATGGCAAAGAAGGCTTTGCCCACCCTCCTCCTCCTCAGCGGGGTCCCAGGGCAATGCAAGGCTTCGATGCGGAGCCGCACGTCATGGTTCTTGTCGTTCTTGCAAAAACCTGACGGGAGTGCTGGGTCAAACCTTGATGTCCCTACCACACCACTATTGCAGGAGCCTGCTCAGGTGCTTTGGAGATGAACTCAGGCTCAACAGTTCACTGGAGAAGCAAAGATCTGGACATGCCAAAGGGAAGGTTTCCGAGCCTTGGATCCCCCTTTGCCACGAGCCTGTCCCTGGCCCAGAGGACACCATGGGGTTCCCCCTTTGCACAAGCCCATCCCTGGGGCAAGCAGTACTGTATGGGTACTGTTGAATCATGTCCTGAACCACCTGAGGTGAGCACTGTGTCAGCCACGGGAGAACAGGTGAAGGCAATTCAGTGTGACCAGAAGGGGTGGAGTCTGGCTCCATCTCTCCCAGACCCCATTTAAGGGCTGACTGCCACTGGGGAAGGATCTTTTTCTGGAGTTTCCTCCCTTTGGAGTTTTTTTTTATTGCTGTGAGCCTGGGACATGGGCGAGCATTCCATCTCTTTCCAGTTATTCCCTTCCTCAGTGATAATCTTTCTAGTTATACATCCTGACTACCACACTATTTTGAACTGTTTATTCTGTTAACTATACAGGTACCATGGGGTTCCCCCTTTGCCACAAGCCCATCCCTAGGGCAGGAGACTCTGTAGGGTCTCCTACTACAAGCCCAACCCCATGGCATCCAACATCTCACCTCTGGGCAGGGTGAAGGTGAACTTCCTCCTCTGGAAGGTGCAGATCTCCCCTAGGTGATCTTGCAGCACGGCGTCGGTAGTGCCAGCACTGGTGGGCACGCTGTCCCCATCCCCAGTGCGCAGTCGGACACTGGTCCCACTGTCCTGCAGCAGTGGGTTCTCCACGGCGAGCCGCAGAGCGTAGCGGCCACACCGGTTGAACTGGGCGCTCAGCACCTCGAACTCGAAATCCAGTGCCTTGTCCTCTGCTTGGAGCCGCCAGCGCTGCAGGCTGGCAGGGATACGGGACTCGCCGGCCATGGGGATGAGGATCCTGAAGGCAGGGAGCTCCCGGAGCCCTGCAGCTAGCCCTGGGCTTGTGTCAGAGCTGAGCAGGCTCTGCTGGTGCTCCCACCTCTTTCCAGCAGAAAAACGCCTGGGGGTGCCCCTGGGTATGTGTAGGCTTCACATCTTGGCAGGCTGCTTTCAAAGGCGATGCGATGAAAGAAGAATCCTTACCCTTGGTGCTGTGGGGAGATGCTGAGGGCTTTCCTTTCCCTCCCCAAGCAAGGACGGGGGCTCTGAGCTCTGGTTTGTTTGCAAGGGAACCAGGTAACTGCAAAGCGGTGGCTGCCTTCCAGCTAACAGCCCAGGATATCCAGGGCTGCCTGTACAACAGAGCTGCGTGTGCTGGGTACGGAGTGCTCCTCCTTTGCCCTGCAAACCCCAGGATGGGGGGATGGGAGCCCACCAGATCCAGTGAGGCAATCCTGCTCCTCCTGCTTCTTGGTCCCCATAGCAATGAGACCTGGGTGCCAAACCAGTGGCTGCCTCTTGGCTCATCCCCAAGGTAAGTTTTCAAGTGGCCTTGTGCATGGAAGTGACTCCCCATTGGGTTGTGTGACCCAAGGGAAGGAAATGAGGTGAGCACCAGGGATGAGAGGTGCCTGGACTTGCAGCTGGACTGCAGTTTAGGGCTGGAAGCTGTCTGCAGGTGGGATGGGAGCATCTGGGGGGAGATGCTTTCCCTCTAAGCTGCTCTCCCCCAGCACAGCATCATCACAAGGGCTGCTCTTCCCATGCAGCAACTGGAGCTGAGCAGCCAGGGTTCGGCCAACTGGGGGGGGGTATTTTGGGACTGAGCTCACGGGGTGCTGGGCAGGGAGCTGGAACAGCCCCTCTGAGTCCCTAGCCCTGTCACATCACGTTCCCTGATTACCATTGAAAATAGCAGGGTGAAAATATGCTTCCACTGAAACATGAGCCGGGGCTGCTCTTCTAGCAGATGTCCCTTCTCCGAGACAGCCCGGCCATCCATACAAAAAAACTGCATTCCAGCTCTTCAAGCTTGAAACAACACAGCTATCCTTCTGGGGAGTGGGCAGGGAACTCAACAGTATGTGGGACCCCGGGGCTAGAGGTTTTGCTTGTTTGATGGCATGGGAAAGCGGGCACTTGTGGGGTGCCAGCCCCAAATCACCGTCTCCATGAATCCCTTTGGAGGTCCCTTGGTATTGGTTTATTTTTTACTCCTCATCTAGGGGGGAAAAAAATAAGTACTGGGGTTTGGGCTCGTCGTGCTGACACCCAGCATAACCCCATTGGATGCACTGCAGTGAGCATCCTGGGGAGGGTGAGGGAATGGGGCAGGATCCGGGGGTCTCAGGCACTGGGTAGGGTTTAATGCAGCAACAAGGCATGAAAATGAGACATCTCTGCCTGTAGCCCTAATCAGCCTGCCTAATATCCTCCCTGCCTTGTGCAAACACATTACGGAGGTACCTCTAATGATGGCAGCACCATCAAAGAGCAATTTTCCCATAATTTCACCCAAGGCACAGTTTACTCAGGCAGCATTTCCCAGCTGCACCAGAGGCACACGTGCAGCCTCCATCATCCCACAGCAGCGTGGGGGGAATTGTGAACAGGTGCACGTGGCATGGCAAGCCCCTGTGCTACTCCTCATAACAACCCTGGGGGGATGGGAGGGGGACCCTCAGCTCTTGGAGCCCGACCGTGAGGTTTTGGCTAAAAATTAAGCGGAATTCTCCACGCTGATTAATTTTCCCTTTGCTCCCTTGTCACGTGCTGAGGTTATTGGGGTGCTGTGAGCTGCTGTCCCATGAGCCTGGTGGCTCTCAGGGGAGGTGGGAAGCACAGGTTGGATGAAGAGGAAAGAAAGGGATGAGCCAAATCCCACTCTTCCCCAAAGTGAGGTGTTCGGGAACCCCTCACCGCTGTGCTGGAATGCAACAAACATTCCGGTGGGAGCTCTGGGACCGTCACCTTTGTGTTGGCAGCACCTGGGGCCCTCTGTCCCTCCCATCACCCCAACCCCAGGCTGCCTCACCCTGTCCCTTTCCAGCCCCGACACGATGCAGGATTGCACAGCGTCCAGCCCTCGGGCAGCCCCCGGGAGGACGCATGCAGAAAACAGAGATGTCTGCAGCATCTTGGGTGGGCTGGCACAGCGCGGGGGCCCATTGTGCTCCCACTGCCCACTCCCCCCACCCCCCAGCTGCCAGCACAGGGGCTGGGGGGGGATGAAGGAAGCTGAGGGATGAAGGAGGCTGGCTCCGTTGCCTCCCCTCCCCGGGTAATCAAAGGGGAGAGCGCGGCACGGGGTTGGTTGCTTTTCATTTCCTAAACCCCAGGGTGGCCCCGAGCCAAGGCCTCCTCGCCATGGAGGGGATAAAGTTCCCCGACGCCGCCTCGCCGGTGCGCTGAACTTTGTCTGCGGGATTGCACGGCCGCCACACCACGCTGATGCTCTGAGCCCCCGCACAGCCGTACCCGTCCTCTAACCGAGCCGCGGGTCGGGAGCAGGTAACTTTTTTTTTTTGGGGGGGGGAGGAGGGTCTTCTTTGGGTGGTTTGGCAAAGTTTGGGTGCTTGAATCCTTCCGAGCCGAGCGCTCGAGCATGAGTGTTCGTGTAAGGAGCCCAAACCCCTCCGGTGGCCCTAAAACCAAGATCTCTCAGCCATCAGCAGGGCTTTGGGGGCTTTGCCTTCACCCCCACCCTGGGTACTGCTGCAGAGTGCTCGGCTGCAGAGTTGCAGCTTTTCCCGTCCGCTGCTCCCTGCAGGAGCTGAGCACAGCAGGTGCTGCTGTGCCTGCTGGGTTTCAAAGCTGAGAGGGGCAGGAGCTTCAAAATAACCCCCCCACCCCCCAAGGCCAATTTGCTTCTGAGCTAAACTGCTTTCACTTCTAAAAACTAGGCTTCTGGGTCCTTGGTGAGCAAAGCTGATGGCCTCCAGGGTGGGTCAGCCCATGGATAAAAGGGGATTGCAGAGCTGGGGAACCCCATTGGGGTGGTGGGTGTCGACAGGAGGGGATTTGGGACCTGTTGGATTTTGGGACCTGTCGGATGCGGCTGGCTTTGTGTCGACTGCTGGGATGGAAAACCATCTCTGCAGACCCCCATCTGTGCCCCACTGCTGGCGCAGCCCCCTGCCCTCCCCCTACCCTGACAGGGGCTTTCCAGGGAGGATGAGGATGTGGGTCAGGGTGTCCTCGGTGACCCCAAGGAGGGCTGACTCAACCCCTCACTTCTCGGACGTGGGGGCTGAGCGGGGGCTTCCCGCAGACTTCAGCCTTCATCCATCAAACCCCTCCGTGTCCACGAGTTGGGAAAGAGGTGGAAAACAAGCAATGGGGGAAAGCTGCCCTATTCCAGAAAGAGGATTAAAGTCTTCGAGCAGCTCTGGCAGCTGCTAAATCCCTCCGTAGGACCGAGCATCTCCCTCAGATGTCCCCGTTGGGTGTCCTCTGGGGCCACCTCCCCGTGGGGACACACGGCTCCTCCAGCCTCTCCTGCTTGGCAATTGAATTAGAGGAGATCTCGCTTAAACAACTCCCCCCCGGCCCAAGCGCTCCCTGAACAATTGTGAAATGAGATCTTTATCATTTTTATTAAAAGCTGTACACAAGGCCTTGCCATTATCCCTGATAGGAGGAGGAAAGGGGGCTGGNCAGTGGGATGCAAAAGCTCCCCGGAGAGTGATGGATGGTGGGAAATGAAGAATATGAAGGAGCTTTATTGAAGCCATCAATCCCTGCGATGCTGTGGCGATCAAAGGCCCGGGCTGTTTGGGCAGGGGTTAGGTGGAGGAGCAAAGGCATCAGGTTTCGGGTAGAGGAGAGCTGGTGGGGTGGGATTTTGGCACGCTTGGCTCTGCCCATCCCATGTTGGCAGCACCTCTGAGGCTGTTTCCTCCTGGCACCCTTTTGTCACCAAAGGTGGCCGAGCTGCTGTTACCCTGCTGCTGGGAGGGTGAGCTCGGAGGTGGCCCTGTAAAATGTGCAGTGTCATTTGGGGATGAGATCTTTCACCTGGAAGGCTGCAGCACCTTGACTCTGCAGGAGGGGACCCTCCAGGAGAGGAAAGGGTCTCCCAGGTCTTGTGAGATGTTTGTGTGCTTTATGGGCTCCTTCTACCTTTTTAGGAGTGCTACATTCCTGGGAGGTGAGGTCAGAGCCGCTTCCCCATGCAGGCAAAACCAAGGGATGCCAGGGGAGTCGATGCTCTGGGGTGGGCTCTGGGGATCTGAGACCCCCACGGGGAGTGGGACCCTCACCCAGAGCAGATGGGAAGCACCAAGTGGATATCAACCCACGCCTTTGGAGCTGCTGAGCAGGGTGTTGGGAGTTCCTATGGAGCAGCTCTCAGCCCCATGGTCAGTTTGGTGACATCCCCAAGCCCTGGGCTGACACATGGGAATAGTGTTACTTCACTTAGAGTGAAGCCTTTGGGGAAGGGAAGGCTTCCTTCAGCTCTGCTGATGCTTTGCAGATGGGGTGTACTTCACCTCTCTGGGTGCCCTCCTGCACTCCACTATGGGCTCAGCATCCTTGGGGCACAGGGACTGTACCAGTGACGGCGATGAGCTGAGTCACAGAGCTGCAGGACAGCAAGGGGGGGTGTGGGGCAGCTGGGCCAAAATCATCAATGCTGTGCAAAAGGGAAAACAACAGAGGGAGGGAGGAACAAAACCTTGTAGTGTTTGGCACCAGGGCGAGCCATCCCTCACGATGAGATCGCTTTTGCTGGAGGCAGGTGCTGGGACTCGCAGAGCCTGGTGGCCAAGGGACGCAGGGGACGTGAGGCACTCACCCATTTCATTTCTGCTTCACCCACACCCCTTGAACGTGACCCTTGTGCTGGTTCTGCAGCCCTTCCCGTAGCCGCTGTGAAGCAACCCAAACAAAGGCTGTGCCTCTATCAGCAGTGAGGGTGGGGATGGGTGGGAGCACCCTGGCAGAATAAAGCCTCTGGGCTGCTTGCCTCCTGCCCCGTATTCCCAAGGGGACTTCCCCCAAGCCCACCTCTCTGCCTCCACCTTGACTCAGTAGGAAGAAGGTGCTCATGGCAGCCAACGGCTCCGGGGCCGCTCACGGCTCGCTGCTGGATAACGGCTTTGGGGATGACCTGGTGTCCGACTGGTACATCTATGAGACAGCAGAGCCAGCTGCACCGCAGGATGAGTAAGTGCTGCGTGTCCCCCGTGCGGGTGCCACCTCCTCCTCTTGTCCCCCACAGACAGACACAGCTCATTGCATGAGTGGTTCCATCATCCCGGTGATCTGCTCTGTAACCAAGCAGTGTCCCAGCCAGCCTGGGTGCACCCATCTGTTGATGGTATCTAATCCTAAGGGCGAGCAGGAGAGCCTGGTGGGGACAAGCCCGGCTGTTACGGTGTCCCCTGATGATGCTGCATCCCATACAGACCCCAAAAGCTCAGGATTTGATGCTGGTGAAACCCGAGTGTTTTGGAGCTCTAGCTAACCTCGAAGCTGCAATATTTGGGGACAGTAGGAACTGTCTGGTCTTTCCAAGGACAGCTGTTAGCAGAGGGAGAAAGGAAACCACAGAGCTCTTCTGGCAGCAGCCTGTCCTTAAAGCCTTCCTTGGCTGGTGGGGTAACTTCAGACATTTGCTGCCTGAACAAATCCTAAAGGGGAGCACAGGGTCCGGGAAGGCACCAGTGCCCACGAGGCCGCTCCCTGCTCTTATCTCTCGAGCTCAACCATAAAACTCATCTCTCAGGGTGACCTCAGCCCCGCTATCAGGGCTGTGTAGCAACGCCCCTCGAAGGCCTTGCACCGCTGCTGCCGCCATCCACGCACGCATGGAGCATCACCTCACTATCTCCCTTTCAGGACGTGGTATAACCCCAAACATTTTCCTCCTTTCTCCAGCATGTTTCCCAGCGCCATCCCAGACTGCGACCCCACCGTTTCCCCCAGGCTGTACCACACCTGTATGGCACCCATCTCTGTAAGTACCCGTGCTAGGCCGGTGGGCTGCCTGCCCCATTCAGGCCACGCACAACTTGCTCCCACGTGGTTCTGCGTGGATGTCAGCGTGCTTTCCCTCTCCTGGCAGCTGGCTGTGCTGCTGGGCTTGTCCTTGCTGGTGAAACGCAGGCGTCTCCACCGGGGCTGCTGGAATGGCATCCCTGGGCTGCTCAGGTACCGTGTCCCAGCGTCCCCATCCTCCTGCCCAGCTGGCATGGATCGAGCCAGCTGCAGGCTGCTGCCATATGTGAAGTGATGGGATGCCAGGCTCGTTTCTGCCTCACAGCCCGGCTAACTTCCTGGAGGAGGAGGGCAACCGAGGGCTGCTGGCTGCAGTGTTTGGTATCCTCTTTTCCTCGCTGTGCGTGCTGGTGTTGGATGCTGACCCTCTGCCCTTCATCACCCACTCCTCCCAGCACAGCCGGGGTAAGGTGGGCACCGTCCTGGCCTCACGTGCAGCACAGTCTGGGCAACCCGTTCACTTTGGTCCCTGCTGAGGGCTCCTGTCCCCTCTGCTCCCTCTCCCCTGCAGAGTACTGGAAGATCCTGGCCTTGCTCTATTACCCCGCCTTCTACTACCCCTTGGCTGCCTGTGCTACGGTGGGGCATAGGGCCAGCTACCTGCTGGGCTGCCTGCTCTCCTGGTGCCACTGTGTGGTCCATGTCTGGCAGAAGGTGGACTGTCCCCAGTCGCCAAAGGTACACGTGACAACGTCCCACCACCGGGGTGGGCCGCTGGTGTGGCTTTGTCACCTCCCTGAAGGGGTGGCACTGAGATGTCAGTGCTCAGGTTGGGAACCCTGGGCTTGGTGGGGTCCGAACTGTGACGGATGTGCTTGTCTCCAGATATATAGGTATTACTCCACGCTCTCTTATGTCCCCATCATCCTCTGCCTCATGGTCTTAAGTCTCTGGTACCCAGCCCTGCTGATAAGGAGCTTCACAGGGAAGGAGGAGACCACAGATAAGGAGGTAATGAAGGTCCACGAGGTGGTGGGAGCACAGGGGAGTCCCAGATGGGGCTGCAAGAATTGGGGTGCTCCCAGCGTTCCCAGTTTGGTTCTCATCACCCTGCTGGCCCTCTGAAGGCAATGTTGCACGCATGGGATGTAGCTCTGTTTATCTTGGTGGATTTGAAGAGGGGAAAATCCATCTTTGGAGTAAACTCCTTAGTACAAGAGGCTTACGGCATCAATGGGTCCCATTCAGGCCGGACTGGGGTCGCCTTGTGTTCCCGGCAGGCAGCCGTAATCCCCAGCCCTTTTGGAAATGCCGGGCTTTGTTGGGTGAAGGAGGGGAGAAAACCTTCAAAAACAGCACTCGGCCCCAGCGTGGACCGAAGTGACCCCACTGTGGGCTTGGGGGGAGGGGGGGGGAGCGGGCGATTTACTGCTGCTTTGCTGAAGGTTACAGGGAGAGGCTATTACAAGAAGTACCTCAAGGCCGTGCTGTCCAGGCGACTGCAGAAGGGGAGGTAAGGGCAGACTGGGGATGAGGACAGCATCAGTGGGGCAGAAATAGCCTCATAGCCCAGTAAAATAAAACACAAACCACGCTTGTCACCTCCTCCTTCCCCCTGCAGCTCCCCAAAGCTAGAGGAGAGCCTCCTGTCCCAGCTCCGTGCCTATCTGTGCTCCTACATCTACACTCCTGAGGAAGGTAGGGCATGCTCCCCGTGTGGCAGAAGCTCTGCAAACAGTCTGCATCCCCAGGGATGGCAAATGCCTTCCTTGGCTCTGGCCCCAAAGCATCTGTGCCATGGCAGCTGCCGCCTGGCACGCGTGCAAACTGTTGCAGTTTGGGGTTGGGGGAGCTGGGGGCTGGGGCCCCCATGGGGCAAAGGATGGAGTGGGGCCACTGGTGTGGGATCACAAGGATTTAGGGGTTTGCAGGAAGGAAAACCCCTGTTCGTAGCTGGTTTCTCCCATTCACAGGTTTCCAGCTACCGCTGAAGCTCGTCCTGTCCATAACCACGTCGGTCATCGCTGTCTACCAGGTGACAGAGTTGGCCTGGTGGCATGGGGAGGCCACATCGTGAGCCCCCCCCCATGTGCCATGGGGGCAGTTTGACTTTGGGGATGGTATTAGCGTGCCTCAAGGTATTACCATCCTTTGGCTCAGCCTCGGTCCCCAGCACTGTGCTCGTAAGGCTCAGCCACCTTTAAGTCTTTAAGCCAGTGTGGTGGCTCACACGGCACTGCTCTGTGGCAGGTGGCCCTGCTGCTGCTGNGATCCACGAAGCTGTCACGGCATCTTGCACAGAGGCCTGTCTGCCTCCTTCGGGCTCAGTTGTCGCCTCCCCAAATCCTTGCCACGGGGCTGCGAGGTGGGACAGAAATTCTGCCCCGGGGCTCACCCCGATGTGATGCCTTGAAACCCTATTTCCATGCCTCCGAAGCAGAGAAGTCGAGGTGGAGTGCTGCATCCGATAGCATGAGGAGCTGCCGCAGCCGCCGCTCTCGGCGTGATTTATGATTAGAAATCACAGCTCGGGCTGATTTTATGATGAGGCATCACAGCCGCAGCCCCCGGAGATGGCTCCTCTCCGTGGGGATAAAGCAGGGCGCGATAAGAGAGGCTGAACTTGTAATTAGATCCCGCACAGAGCATTGTGTGCGGAGCAGGGGAGGCAGGGACGGCTCGTGCTTATTATGGGATTAAAGTGAAAGGCGTGCTCAGAAACAAGCACAGGGGTGGGTAGGAGAACAAGGACTGCTTCTCCTCCCTCCCCCCATGACAGCTCTTTTCCCCGTGCCTCCCTCCCAGGTCTCCTCATCCAGCAAGTGATTTTCTTCATCTGCTTTGCTGCCTTCACCTTCCTTGTCGTCATCCCACTGCAGTCTGGCACGAGCTCACACCTCTTCAAAATCGTGAGGAACATGTGGTGAGCGCCCAGGACAACCCAACTGGGTGCCACAGCCGAGGTCATAGTGAGCTATGGGGTGGCTGGCGGGCTATGGGGATGACCTCCCCTCCCGCTTTCCAACCTTTGGTTGGATGACCTCAAGAGGTGGTGGCCTCAAGTTGCNGATCGTGCGGGCAGGCATGACCAAGGACGTGGTGGTGCTGCTGGTGCAGTTCGGGCTGGTGCCCTCGGAGAACCCAGGCATGCCAGGGGACATGGAGAAGGAGCTCAGCACCGTCAAGCACTACCTGTGGTCACTGGAAGGTGGGTGGGGAAATCATCCCCAATTTCGGAGTTCTTAAACCCAGATCCACCCTCCTGGAAGGAGGAGACAAACGCAGCTCGTGCCCAAGCCTGGTACCGTGCCAGGGCTCCCTGAGCAGCTGCCTCCTGCCCAGGCTCCGCGCTGCAGATGCTGCTCCTTGGGCAGGCTTGGAGATGTGCTGGAATCGAGCAGATGGCCCCCGCTGCTGAGCGGGCACCTGATAATTGAAAGCCCTGTGTGGGGCTGGCAGGGTGCCCCCTCCTCCATGGGGCATTTCGGTGGTGTTTGCAGAGTCACCAAGCCTCTCTCGTCCTCTTTACCTTTGTTTTCCTGCCCCGTTTCCATCTTTCCAAGCAGACCTCCTTCTCCTTTCTTGCTTTCAACTGCATGGCATCCCAGCACGTTCTGCATGGCTCGCTTGCTGCTCCAGCAGGGAACTAACCCAGAGAACATTCCCCTTATCATTTGTGTGGGGAACATTACCCTGCTGCCCTTGTATGGGATGAAAAAGTTCCCCCTCATATTGCAAAAGGGATGGCGAGGGAAACTGAGGCATGGTGCACTGCTCAGGGATCTGTACATGCAGCACCTGTCCCTGCGTGGTGCTCCCTGGGAAATGCCTGCAGCCCTTCAGGGACAAACCCCCAACTCCTTGTCCTCTCCCTGCAGTGTGCTATGTGTGCTCGCTGGTGCTGTGCTGCCTGCTGACCCTTGCCATGCTGCTGAGGACGCTGGT
>VXAB01008030.1:0-153544 GCA_013399175.1 Odontophorus gujanensis
TTTTTTCTTTTTTTTCCCTTTTCTTCAGGATGATCTTAAAGCACAACACGCTCCATTCTGTCTGCTTTACAGGCAGATAAGAGCCACATTCTGACTCTGGGTGGTTGAAGGGGAAGATAACTTGCTTCCATGGATGTGTCTGAGAAAAGGATAAATTATCTCCTCTGTGGGCTCTTTGTTGCTCATTGCCCAATTCAGAGCTGTATCTTTGGCACAGCAAACGTACTTCTAACAGAATGAAATACTGGATATCACAACAGGACATTGCCTTTCTGACTGGATGGTACGCTCGGTACTCACAGCAAATGTCAAGAGAAAATGGATGGAGATATGAGGCATGCAAAAAGAAGGCCAGTGCTTTTCTACTGCTTTTGATATTGGTTGTAGAAGGGGAGGTGAACAATTATGCTAAAAGAACAGAAGCGTCAATGAGATAAGGAAACCTGGTAGCAATGCAAACAGGTGTCCTTCCTAAAAATCTGGTCTCATCTCCTCCCTCCATCAATGACCTGCCATCTGTGCCTGGTTGTGTCATTGCTTTTTTTTAATCCTTCTGTATTCTCAGATATGAACTATATCTTCTTTATTTATCTGAAACCTTTGGGGAGCAATCTTTGCTTTTATTATGCTTTCACATACAATGAAAATGTACTCTTTTTTTGGACTCTTGCACACTAAAGTCATATGAATAATACTAGTTAGATGAGAAATATGATGATAAAGCAGCAAAGTCCAGTTCAATTGGAGTCTTCCCAAAGACTTGCTTAGCTTGCAGCCTAAGTCTTTTCTCAGAAGCTCTCTTTCACCTCTCATGTATCTGAGTTGCAAAAAGGATGATTATGAATCGTACATATAAATTCACAATGAGCTTTCTTGCTGAAAGGAATTCTTCAGGAGTGTTAGGTTGAACAGGTACACACAGACTCTAAAGTAACAGAGTAATTGTGGCTCAGCAAACTATAACCCATCTGATGAGCCCCCAGTAAGTGCCTACATGAATACCCTGTGCCAGCCCTGCCAAATACTAAAGGCTAAAAGTAAAGGCTCAGTAAGACTACACATTCAATTAGTTAATTCCTACAGATGGTTGATGGGTTGATGAGAGAAGTTTTACTCATTTATAACATCATAGCTTGCTATAGTGACCACACCTTTCTTTTTTTAATTTCTTATAATAACTTCCTCAAAAATAATGCATTTCTGAACACAGGTTGTCCCAGTAGCCCTGGGAAGGATATAATCTGCTATTAAAGCAGATTACTCACCCTAGTGAAAACTCTTTGTCATCTACCTACATCTTTGTTAGTTTCCAGCATTCTTTTAACCAGCTCCTGACAAGAAGTTAGATAAGCACGAGGGTCAGCTTATGATATGGGCTTGTGACTTGGCTTCCCCATCATCTTTGCCAAACAAATGAATTTGCACTTACAAGAGCGGTTAATTTTTAAATTTATTTTTAAATGGAAATTATTTCAAACTGAAAAAATGTTGCCATGTTCTCCTTTGTGAGTGTCTCCAACAGTTGCAATTGCAAGTGACTTGCAAGTTCTCCTATAGAGGAAAATGAGCTTTCACTCTTAGTATGACAGTCAGAAGTGGACCTTGTGGAGTGTCCCAGACTATTCCTTGTGACATGATTAACTCTAAAGGCCTCTTAGAAAACAGAACTTCTGTCAATGGGTTGAGCTCAAAGAATGGATAACTTGAACTAGTGTATTAAATACAAATACAGCAAAAGCTGGAATACAAATTAAGATCATCTTCTTCAGACGATGATGTTAATGTTTACCAATGGCCAGCAGGAGCAACATTTACACCATGAGAAGCTCATGATTTTAGAAGAAGAATCAACACAGTGTGTTCTACTAACAGTACAAATTGGAGGTCCACTGGCGTGTTTTATTCATCATCTTACTTGAGCCAAAGGGAACTAAGAGGTGGATGCTGTCCCTGGTAAGAATCTGGGCAATTTCTATGAGTTTTCTCTATGGATTTCCCCAGGAACTATGTGCTAGCTAGTCTGGCACAGATGCTTTTCAAGAATAGACACTGACAGCTTTGCCTATGCTGGCAAGAATAGACTTTGCCTACACAGATGGAGTAATAAGCTTAAACAACTGGACACCCATGTTCTCTCTGTTTTCTATCAGCAACACCTGCTGTTGTCCTCGTGGCAGTTCAGATTTCAAATGTCGTCTTAAGAACAGAGTGGGGGAGTGGAGGTCACTCGGCTACGGCCACGTATGATCTACTAAGAATACTCACACACCCTGAGCAAGAAGATATTATAGCAAGTAATAATTTCCCTGCTGAGCTCTTCTGCATTGCTAAGAGCCACAAGGAGATATTTCAGATGGTATAATTCCAACCCTGAACTCATTTTGTCTGCCAGCTAAGCTGTTCAGCAGGGGTACCATCCTTCAGGAAGACAAAAATGTGGCATCCTGACAATGACAGCTGGGTCAGCACTGCATTGTGAGGGAGGATGGAAGAAGCTGAGACATTCAGGTTCTGTCTGGGCTGTCTGGAACCAGACAGTTGTCTTCTTGCTCCAGGAAAAGATTCCAAGTCAGGTTTAAATATCTTTGCATTTGCATGCACGGCTTCAGATTGCATGGGTATGAGTGTGCATGTAGACCACTGTAAATGACCTCAAGTTTTTTTACATCTTGGGAACTGCTGAGCTAAGCCCTTTGAGTGGCCCCAGTCCCTGGAATATCCATGTAACTGCCAAGGGAAATCAATAAAAATAACCAAGTTGTGGAGCCAGACTTCTGTTCAAAATGTTATTTGCCAGTGGGACTTGAGGATGAAAGAGTCTCTAAGTATTGAATATGTCATGCCCATGATAAAAGAGCTGTCTTCAGAAGGGGCCACTTTATCAGAGCCCGATTCCATTTCCTCTGGGCATATGTGCTTTTACCAGTCCCCTTGATCAGAAAATCTCTGCCTTGGACTCTCAGATACTTTCTGATCTGCATCATCCCACCGGAAGAGGAGTTGTGATCCATCAAATGGAATTTGGTCTTTATGTAGCAGGGATGGAAATCATTATTTCCTTTGAAAATGATGACTCTGCCTTTCAATCAGCACTGGAAATGGACTGTCCCTGACTTAAAAAAGACTTAGAGGATCTCTTATCAAATATCTTCAAAAGCTGTGAAAGGAAGAGTGGGAAATGCCAGCCAATTTCCTCTGTTTTTGTAGTAACTTGTTTGTATTTTTCAAGTTCTGCTCTACAGTTGGCTTGAGTTAACATGTAAAAAGGCTGTTTTTTGCTGTTTTTGTGTATGTGCACTTTATTTGATTCCCGGAGGTTGCCTCAGACTTGTTTTCTCAGAAAGGATTGAATTGTTTATTGATCTTTGCTATTGTTCTGCATTAGTGTGCTTGTCTGATGCAAGTTCTCATTTCTCGCTTTGCTGCTACTGAGTGTTCAATTAAAAAAGAGAAAAAGGCAAACTCACCAT
Organism: Odontophorus gujanensis; assembly: GCA_013399175.1. NCBI lineage: Eukaryota > Metazoa > Chordata > Aves > Galliformes > Odontophoridae > Odontophorus > Odontophorus gujanensis. Next base: position 3,471 of record VXAB01008030.1, read on the forward strand.
TTATATCTCTTATAATGAAGGAAACAGCAGCACGGACTCAGAGTTGAACAAAAAATGAAAATGGTTCTGATACTACAGGGTAGAGCTGGTGATGAAAGAAGAAGGTATGGAACTGCACTCATCCCTACGTTGCATTGCAAAGAAGGGGTTGCAGGAATATTGCCCCCTCGTTGCATTTCAGCAGCCTTCAACTCAAACTACTTGGTTCACTGCAACTCTGTGCAATACTTTTCTTAAATGTACACTTAAGAGTGACAATGAAGATGTCTTAAACTGAGTGTCTACAATCTCATTCTTGAAGCTAAATCTCTTCACTGGAGGGAATAAACCAGACTGGGCAGGATCAGGTTGCCCAGCGGAAGGAAGAAAGGAGTGTGTATTCACAACCCTTCTGTCCTCTGTTAAGATCACACACTTTTTGGTAAGCCTTGGAGAAGAGGCTGTGTTGCTAACATGGCCCTTCTGACTCAATGACCATCTGAATCCAGGGGAAAGCTGAGTAGTGAGTGATCACATGTTCTTGTCAGAATGATTAACATGGTGTTTTCATAGGAAATGTCGAGAGTAGTAGGTACATGACTCTGTAGAGAGAAGAATCAATTCCTGAAGAGTGCATATTCTGGGCATTCAGGGATGTGGATGAGAAGGAGTCTGGGATTCTCCTCTAGGAGACATTGATGGGACACTGGTATAGGTCCGTACAGCAAAACCTGCCAACCCGATCGAACTGTCTGGACACTGAAAGAGCAGAATAATAAATGAAACAACAAACCAGACAAGTGAAAGTGATGAAGGAGTGAAAAGAAAGGAGGGAGAAGAGGTTTAAGAGAGAAATTCTAGAATTATCATGCGAAACAATTGATTTTTATCATGTATAAGTGCTTGAGGTCTTCCACTTTCCGATTGTGATGTAGAAGGGTTCACTCTCATCACTGCTCTTTCCCTGTAAGGGATAGCTTTCTATTTTTTTTAACAACTTATTCTAATGTAGGTTTCTATTCATGGAGACTTCCTCGGTCACAACTGACCCATGAGGATTACTTCCTTTTAAGCTCTTCCTTTGCTTTTTGGGCCAACACCACCTACAACTACAATGTGAATGGCTTTGTAGTGATATCAGATCTTTAGAGAGATCCATCAAAATGAGGAAGAAAGGAGTGTTCCCAGCTTCTTATCACCAGGTTCACCCCTCAGTCTTTTACAACAGTTTCTTCATCCATGATAACCTCTTCCTTTGATGCTCTTAGAGTAGGATGCCCTTTTTCCTTGGATTTTATGCTACCTTCCATTTGAGGGATTAAAGTGAAGACCTGGCCACAAAACTGAGGCTCAGAAACCCCAGCTGTACATCCTTGGTCCAGTTTGATGAACCAAACAGACTGAGAGTGTGTAGAAAGGGATGTTACAAGATTGTATCTTTTGAGTTTTATTGTCCGGCAAGTGGGCTGTCCTTGTCCCCACAGTCAGAAACAAAAACATCTCTGAGAAGTCATAAACCTGAAGACAGCTCTGCTTCTCCTGGCTCGGGACCGTGCAAACATTCAGAGCAATTCTTTCCTCCTAGCAACCCAGGAGAACTGCTTGTATAAATCCGAATTATTTGCTATATAAATGACAGTCTCTTTTATTGGAAAGCCAAGAAATGAAATAAGTAAAAGTAAGCAAGTAAATAAATAAATAAATACTTTTCCAAATTAAGAGATGGTGTCAAAGGGCAATGCTGGATTTTTGGTCACCTGTCACATGCAGTGAGAAACAAAAGCTCAGGGAAAATGGTGGGAGAGACTACAAGGCTGCTGTGTGTAACAAACTAAATTATCACCAAATTTCCCACTGGCTGTTGAGATACTAAGACCCATGAGGATGTATATGGTCACCTAATTCACTGGTAGGTTACAGGCTTAGCACGGGGACTTAAAAATGTGGGTCTTTCCATCTTGTCTGCTGTCCACCAAAATGCTTTGGGAAATGTTTCGTTTACCAGTACAGCTGTAGCTGTGGAATATTGTTGACTGCTCACTCATGTACACACATGCACATTCATATGCACAAACTCACATACATGCATGCATTTGCACATAGTCTTCACTAGAACCAAAGCTTTTTCTTTCTGGAAATCAGAAACTGTCTCCCAAAAACTTTCAGTTAGAGAATTCAGCTTTTCTGGTGAAAAACACTGACCCTGCTTCCTACACAGGATCTGTGAAAAACAAACAAACAAAAAAACATGTTGTAAAAACCACTGCAACAAAGCCTTTTTCACCAATAAAACCACCACAGCAAAAAATAATTCATTAAAAACCATCCGTACATTTTCAAGAAAAATGCTGCTTCACATGTTGATTTGACAGAATTCTAGGAAAGAAAGAATCAACTCCTTGATCAGCACTGTCCAAAGCTCAAAGCACAAGAGTTTGAAAGCCCACAGGAAACCTTCAGAGATAAAGGTCACCCAGACCTCCCATGCAGGGAATCAAGTTTCAAGTAAGTATAGGATTTATGGTGCTCTGCACTTTTGTAAGGATTAGGTAAATATCTTTCACTCCACAGCTTGCACTACTCTCTGCAGGCTACTGGTGTTTATGTTCTGGTGTGATTTGCAAAATCCAAACCTAAATTGTATTCCTTGTGATTGGTATTGAAGGAACCATTTACATTTCTAGGGGTAAACAAAACAAAGCAGAACGAAACACAAATGAAAAAACCCGACACCTGTAAAGGATGAGCACAAGATTTGCTTATAGACATCCCCGTATCTGTCAACCATTACCAATTCGTACCTGTGTGGTGGCTGATTCATTTGCAGTTGTTTCAAGGGCAGCTCTCTGATCTCCAACACTGTATCAGTAGTCTTCTCATACCCCAGACTGTGCAGTGATGGTTCAATATATCTGCTTTAACACAGCAACCTTCTGGTGTGGTGAAGCATGGCAGAAGGACAGGTTTAGTAAGGGGCTGCATGAGAGGAAACACAGAATCATTAAGGTTGGGAAAAACCACTAAGATCATCTAGTCCAATGGTCAACTCGTTCCCACCACGCTCACTAAACCATGTCCCTCAGTGCCATACCTCCACATTTCTTGAACAACTCCAGGGATGAAGATTCCATCACCTCCCTGGGCAGCCTGTTCCAATGCCTCACCACTCTTATCTAACAAGAAATTTTTCCTAATATCCAATGAGAACCTCTCCTGGCACAGGTTAAAGCCATTTCCTCTCATTGCAGTATGGGGTGGATTCTGGGGCCCTGATGAGGTGTGGAGCTTGTGAAAATACTCAGTATAGGGGATGGGAGCAAGCGACTACTGGCAAAGTAGGGAATAGTGCTCTACCTCACTAAAACACTTAGGGAGTGTTGGCTAACTCACAGTCCAGGAGGTTTTAGCTATATGTGAGCTGTGTAAGTGAACTCAAGCACACTGGAAGGTTCTTGCATTGGGAAAAAGCTCCAGCAAGCATGGGATATGGGCATCTTCACAACAGCCTCACACCATCCTCTGCCCTGTGTCTGTTCTATATGTCAGATGAGCCAGGCTGCAGCTTGTCCCCAAAAGCCACTTGTTGAGATCCTGGTTGTGCTTTCCCCTCAGTTTTTTATTTATACTTTCCTTTTCCAAGGCCCCTGCAAATCACAAATTTTCCCTGTTAGCCTTGACAACCAAGACAACTGGGGCGAAAGATCCCAGTGATGACAGGGATGATTTCTGTTCCCTTGTCCTTCCAGGACTCCACTCCCAACACTTTCTTAGTCACATCCAGGAGTAGCTGAACTTCAACCATTCTTTATTCTTTTTCTTCAGATTGCTCCCCTCTTCCTCTAGCTTCTCCCCTTCCTAGAAAGGGCTGTTTGGCTTTGGTGGAGCGGCCTGACTCTCTGTAGGAGGAAAGATGACAGAAGAATGACTGTAACATCACAAGGGAGGGGCCTGAGCAGGGCAAACATACATAATAAACACCTGCATCCAGATATTCTCCAGCTTCCAGTTATTTTCAATGGTCTGTCTATCTAGGAGCTCCTAAGGGATCTCTTTTCTCAGTACTAGTCACCTAAAGTGTGAGACTAGTCATTCCAATCGGAGGTGCAATCTCTTTAGCATTCATAATTAATAACATTTATTTTTTCACTTCATTATAGGATGCTGGAAGGTAGATTCTCTCCATCAAATGAAGGGAAGAGATTTAATTAGGGCAGACAACAGGAGAATGTCCGGGTGATCGTTTCTCAGAGATCTAAGCTGTGCTGACATGTGGTTCTTACAATTTTGTCTTTAACCTCTGTCCTCATGGAGACAGCTGGGAGATGAGGGTGGAATTAACCTTTCCCTGATGGAGGACACCCACAGCTATGTGCTTATCCTGCTTATCTCTTTACAGGGAAGTTTTCTTTACTTGTTTTTTTTTTTTTCTTTCTTTTTTTTTTAATTATAGTGATTTCATGCAGCTGTTGTTATCTTCCTGCTCCTCCTGTTAACACAAGATCTATAAGGAGGCTCTCTCTTCAAGAAGACAGCTGTTTTTTCTCATTCCTTCAATTAATTAGGGTGCGAGCTTCCAATACTTAAGATGGCAGAAGTCACACTAGGTTCCAGGTTGAGCAGCCATCTGAATTAGAAGTCTGTAAGGAAAACAAGCTTAACAGTAAGAGTTTTCACGGTGGTACCTTGTTGGATGTTTCAAAATACTAACAGTAGTTTGTTACACCCAAAGATATGGAAAACCCACCTACCGGTTTATGCACATTGACTGTGGCTGTGACATTGGCATTTAAATCCCTGGAAGTAAGCATCTGAAACAAGAGCTGGATCTAACCATACCCATAGAACTGTGGTCAGTACCTGAGCATGAATCCAGTGTAATGGGCAGTAAAAACAGATAAATAATGCTACATCACTAGCTTCTTCTTTCATTTTAAAATAATGTAAACTTTTCCTATTTTCATCTGCAGTAGTGTTTGCAACAGTGCAGCACTTCAGACCATGTAGTGCCACTCAGGACTTCATTTGAGGGAGAATAGAGCAGCAAGAAATAAAGCAAACCCTTNTTTCTTTCTTTTTTTTTTTAATTATAGTGATTTCATGCAGCTGTTGTTATCTTCCTGCTCCTCCTGTTAACACAAGATCTATAAGGAGGCTCTCTCTTCAAGAAGACAGCTGTTTTTTCTCATTCCTTCAATTAATTAGGGTGCGAGCTTCCAATACTTAAGATGGCAGAAGTCACACTAGGTTCCAGGTTGAGCAGCCATCTGAATTAGAAGTCTGTAAGGAAAACAAGCTTAACAGTAAGAGTTTTCACGGTGGTACCTTGTTGGATGTTTCAAAATACTAACAGTAGTTTGTTACACCCAAAGATATGGAAAACCCACCTACCGGTTTATGCACATTGACTGTGGCTGTGACATTGGCATTTAAATCCCTGGAAGTAAGCATCTGAAACAAGAGCTGGATCTAACCATACCCATAGAACTGTGGTCAGTACCTGAGCATGAATCCAGTGTAATGGGCAGTAAAAACAGATAAATAATGCTACATCACTAGCTTCTTCTTTCATTTTAAAATAATGTAAACTTTTCCTATTTTCATCTGCAGTAGTGTTTGCAACAGTGCAGCACTTCAGACCATGTAGTGCCACTCAGGACTTCATTTGAGGGAGAATAGAGCAGCAAGAAATAAAGCAAACCCTTCAAGGCTGTATATCCTTCTACAACCTCTTGAAAAGTACAGGGCAGGTACCGAGGCAATATCTGGCCTATATTTTTAAACTCAAAATACACCCTGCTCTCAAGAGCAAATTCACCTCAGGTGGCCTACTAGGGTGAGTGGGAGCAGAATATGATCCACGTGCCCAGACAATGTCGAACATTTTAGTCAGTGCTCCATGAAAGCTCAGAATGGGAAAAGTGAGTTAGAAACCCCATTGATGATGTTTCCAGCAAATTCTGATGCAAAATGTTCGTGTTTGCTGCTCATCTTCAGCCACGACTCTTTTGTACGTGGTTGTTGGTTTTTATTTGTGAAGAAATGAGAATTGGGGAAAAAAAATGATGCAAATGCATCACTCAAAATCCCAGAGAAGTCAAAGTTTGAATTATTTCAGAATCTGACATTTTTGGGCTGAGGTAGACTATGTATGAGAAAAGAAAAGAAAACCTTGTCTTTATCTTCTGTTATGGCCCACATCCCAGTTCTCTTTTGAGCATACCTGCACGCCAGTGCTCTTGTTTGGGGCTTCAGGGCATTCACTGCTGGGGCACCCATCCGTGCCTCGGTGGGTCCACACAGGACAGAGCTTCTGTGATCCTTTTTGGGGTAAGAACTCCTTGAGAGCAAACCGGTGCAGGACTTGGGGGTCCTGGTGGACAAGAATCTGGACAGCCAGCATTGTGTACTTGCAGCCTGGAAGGCCAACTATATCCTGGGCTGCATTAAAAGGTGGCCAGCAGGGAGAGGGTGGTGATTGTCCCCCTCTACTCAGCTCTTGTGATGCCCCATCTGGAGTACTGTGTCCAGGCCTGGGGCACCCAGCACAAGAAAGAAACAGAACTCCTGGAATGGGTGCAGAGGGGGGGCACTGAAATGATCAGAGAGCTGGAGTACCTCTCCTATGAGGAAAGGTTGAGGGAACTGGTCTTCTTTTGCTTGGAGAAGAGAAGGCTCCAGGGAGACCTCATTGTGGCCTTCCAGTAGTTGAAGGGAGTTTATCAACAGGAGGGGTCATGACAGTTTACATGGGTTGATAGTGATAGGACAAGAGGGAATGGGTTTAAACTAAGTCAGGGGAGATTAAAGTTGGATGTTAGTAGGAAGTTTTTCACTCAGAGTGGTGATGCACTAGAACAGGTTCTCAGAGAGGTTGCAAATGCCCCATCCCTGGAGGCATTCAAGGCAAAGCTGGATGTGGCTCTGCGCAGCCTGCTCTAGTGGCTGGCAACTCTGCCCATGGCAGGGGGGTTGAAGCTGGATGATCTTCGTGATGCTTTTCAACCCAGGCCATTCTATGATTCTATGGTGTTTACCCTGGACTCCCTGGCATTGTGTTCCTCTATCAGCGATTGCTCCAGGAGTTAGAACCCTGATTCTGTGATGTTGTAATGGAATCCACTGATATTTCTGTGCCCTTTTTTCTTCTGTGCATGTGGCTTTTGAGAGCAGTCTATTTGGAAGACTTTAGATGAGTGACTACTTCTGAAAATTGTTCCCCTCATTGAAAAAACAGGTGAGTTTTAGGAACATACATGTTATTAATGTCATTGTGTGCAGAAGCACTTGACTACTTCAGAAAACACATGCATGTGCCATGTCCTCTTCAAGAGAAGTTGTGGGAGTGATTCTCATTACCTAACAAATAAATTTAAAATCTCTTATATTGTGCAATGGGAATAACAACCAGTGCTTCTGAAACCTTCATTTTCTTTGAGGCTGGTACAAATATGATTGCCTTTCTGCAGAGTGGTTTGAAAGATGAGACCTTCACGTCAACACAGGACTTGCTCAATAGGAGATAACTTGACTGCAGACTCCTCCAGGTCTCCCTTTTTAATGCAATTGGGTTTCAAAAGCTCTCCTCCTCCTCCTCGCACGTCCTGATGGGGTTAAACACCTCTGAGGAGGCTGAAGGGAGGAATGTTTTTAATCTCTTTGATTTATTAAAATTGTCTAAAGATAGCCAGCTGTAACAGATAAAACTGCTGCCCTCTGCACTTTAGAAAGATCCTCCCTAAACCTGTTCTGCACAGAAAGTATTGGCAATGGCTTAGTGACCTCTGGGATGTGGTGGTACCTGCCTACCTATCGATGGCCAAATCCAGCCCTGGTCAGCTTCCCACCAGGGCTGCCTTCTGCCTCTCACATTCCCCCATCACTTTGCTCATGGAGATGTCATGGTTTCAGTGGGGTTAGGCACTGAGCTTGCTGGGAAAACTGCTCCCAGAAGGATTTCAAGCCTTGGGTGATAACACGAAGAGGAAGGAAGGGAGAAGGTTCTGGCAAAGTGAGACAAGGCAGAGGAAGAATTTTCCCTGAAGGGACTGTGTGCTTTTGGTTTCGCATGCATCGAAATCCTGCGGAGGGCTGGGGAGGAAAGGATGTCTCAGAGCAGGGCTAAGGCCAGGACTAATGCTCTGGAAATTTCTGTCTTCTGCCTTTTTCCACTGCTTCTTCATACACACACTCAAATTATTGTATTTGCTTGTGTGCACTCTTCTGGGGTCTCTACCTGAGATGCGAAAGACAGAAAAAGATGTTCATGAAGATTTTTCTGTCCTTCAGTTCTCTGATACCATTAACTATTCATCACCACAAAATCACAGAATCCTGCTTTCCTCTTCCCCTCCCATCTGCACTCTCAGGACCATCAGATATGCTCTGGCCAACATAATGTTGCAGAACCCCTTCTTTCAAGATTTCTGTGGGATAAGCCAAAAGCAGCACCTGGATTCCTACCCCACACCTCCCCTGTAGGTAACAAATGGCTGTGTCAGGGCAGAGTGGAGATCTCTGGCCTCCAGGCCAAGCCAGGGCTCTGCAGGACGTGACAGCTTTGATTTGTGTCTGTGCAGGACTCACCGGAGACAAAAGACAGTTTCAAGAATAATGGAATGGACGTGGCAGGCAGAAGCAGCAGTGCTGTTATCAGCTGGGGGAGGCAGAGCAGATCTGAGGAGTGGAACAGACCAGGTACCAGGAACCAGAACTTAAGGTTGCATTCCTTACATACATGGAATTTCCTGCAGTCCCTACCAAGTTCTTTTTGTAAGCTGAAAGTCTAAAATCTGTAAGAGAAAAGAAAAAAAAAAGGAGCCTTACTGAAGAAAAAGAAAGTAATTAATTTCCTGTGCTTTATTAATCTATAAAGTAATATAATAAAAAGAAACCCTTATCCTAAGCTAGAGGGAGTGTATTGTTTAAACCCCAAGAGAAGCAATGTTTAATTTAATTTCACAGGTAGCTATTTTGCTGTGTCTCAGGGAGGAAAATCTTTCACTACCACCACTCCAAGAATTTGACACAGTATAATCTATAGTGCCACTGTCCTGTGGGGCCTCCAGTGTATTGCACACATATGGGCACCCACACACACTCACAGGGAAACCCTCCTGTGAACTTCTGATGTGAACTTCTAATGTAATGACACAAATGGCAGAGAACAACGTGGGGAGCAGGAGAGGGAGAGGTGGCCAAGACTTCAGAGTGGATCTACAATGAGCCAAGAACAGGATTCCTGGTGTCCCATTGCTGTATCCTAGCTCTTCTCTCAGTATCACAGTGTCCTGCCATCTGATTTTATTATTTTTTTACAAGAGTTTACAGAGAAACAATCTCTAGAGGAATGCCGTTTTTTTCCCCTCTCTTTTTACTGAGATTGAGCCTACACTAAAGGCATATGCTTTTTCTCGAAGGCCTAACTTAATGGCACAACCATTTGTTAAGCACTGGAATAGGCTCCCCAGGGAGGTGGTTGAGTCACCATCCCTGAATGTGTTTAAAATCTGTTTGGATGTGGTGCTCAGAGACATGATTTAGTGGTGGGTTGATAGGGTCATACGGTTTGGTTGCAGTTGGACTTGATGATCTTGAATGTAGTGAGCAACCTGACCAATTCTATAATTCTGTGATTCTAACCAAGCTGACATTGCACAGCCTCTTCCCCTTCCTGACACCACCAAAAGTCCTTGCTGTACAATAAGGGGGAACCACTGGGTACCATTCACGTTGCTTTCAGCTTCTCAGTCTTGACAAAGGTTGCAGTGAATGCTAAGAAAGTTCGGTTTGCATGGACAGAGAATACTGATAGCCTCATAGGCAGCCCAAACCTATTGTCAGAGTCCAAAGGACTGTAGTGGTTCAGTCCTTTCTGGCAGCAATTTAGCTTAATTAACTTCTCTGGGGTCCGTTCTCATCTTATTGATGAAGATATTTAAGAACATCATTTCAAGGGGTCAGTACCAGAACTGTTGCTCTTTAATATCTTCATCAGTGTCACTGACAGTGGGACTGAGTGCACCCTCAGCAAGTTTGAGTACGACACCAAGCTGAGTGGTGTGGTTGACATGCCCAAGGGGGTGGTATAACATCCAGAGAGACCTCAGCATACTGGAGCAGTTGGCCCAGGTGAACCTCATGAGGTTCAACAAAGCCAAGTGCAAGGTCTTGCATTTGAGTCGTGGCAACCTCCACTATCAGTACAAGTGGGGGATGTAAGGATGGAGCACAGCACTGCTGAAAAGAACTTGGGTGTAATGGTGGATGGCATGCTCAATGTGAGCCAGCAACGTGCCTTTACAGTCCAGGAAGCCAACCAGAGTGCTCCATTCCTGAAGATATTCAAGGTCAGGATGGACGAGGTTCTGAGCAACCTGATCTAGCTGTAGGTATCCTTGTTCATTGCAGGTGAGTTGGACTAGGTGACTTTTAAAGGTCCCTTTGGACTCAAATGATTCTATGATTCTGTTACTCTTAAGTGAGCAGAAGAGTCTTTTCCCTGTGGTACTCCCCCCTGCAGTCACCAGTCACACTTTCTATACATCACACGGAGAGAGACAGACTTGCAGAACCGGTTCCAACCTCCTCTCTTGCTGTCATTGCACTTCTTCCTCTCAGACACCTCACCTGCTAGCTCCAGGAGGCTGGGATGAGCCATGATTTTCATCTCCTTTCCATACTAATGAAGATGGATGATAAAGGAAGAGACTACAGCACTCCCGTGTGCCATTTATCTAAATCTAGATCTCACGTAGCTCTATGGAAAGGCTTGTTTCTCAGGGGCAAGCTGGAGACCAGACAGTGCCCTGCCCTGTTCCACAGCCCTGTCATGTGCTCTCAGAGCAGCCTTCACAGGAGCTATGATACTGTTAGTTAATTTGGACCAGAAGAGATAGCCAAGCTCACATCAGTCACTCCTCTGGAGAAGAGAGCACCAAGGGACTGGGGCTTTATGCCCCAAGGGCACCCACTTAGCTCTGCTAATCCTTTTCCAGTTCAACAGCTGTCCCGTGGCACTTTGCCACTTATGAGATGGTTGAGTGTGAAAGTTCCTTGCTTTGCAGCTAGCTTTGCAAAATTCGCGCTATTAGTATTTCAAAAAGTTATTCCTGGTCCAAGATTAACAAAGAAACACAAGCACCCTGTGAGACCAGTCTCCTGAAGGCAGAGACTTGAGAGGGCAGATTAGAAAATAAAAGGAGAAATAAATATATAGATCGTGGCCACACTATGACTAAGACAAAGATAGGATAACGGCTTTCAGTTCTATGAAGAACATAAACACCACAATGTGAGAGCAGATACAGTTCAACGAGGTGGATGAAGCTGAGCAGAGAAAAACATTTGATGTGGGTAAGAAGATTTGAGGCCTCTGTGGAGGTTTGTGTGTTATCCAGAGAGAGGAGTAGGAGTCCTATAGCTGACATTCATTTAACAGGGGCAGGACAACCAATGGGGAACATGTCTGGATGGCGTGGTGGTGGCAAGCTGACCTAAAACCAGGTGGGACTAGACAGAAAAAGGCAGAGGTTATCCTTCTCATTTTCATGTGGCTTTGGAGAGCAAGCTTTTGGTTAACCCACTACACCCATGTTGTGTCTCATCTATCTCCCACTACCTCAGCATGCAGGAGAACCATGGTGGGTAACTGTCATCCTTGTCTCTCACTTACTGTTTTCTTGTTTTACAGTGATTTTGGCTCTTGCCTTGGGAGGATGTCATAGATTACGTGACCTTTTCAGGTCTTTTCCCACCCTTTGGTGGGCAAAGTGGGAATGGAATAAATCCTATCTGTGCATTTCTCTAACATTCAATTGTATGAAACGATACGGAGTTGTATGTACAAATGGCTGTTCTTTATGCCCTGAGAGTTTCTAAAGCACTGAAAATTGGGTATGTACTCTGCTTGGCCTTCATGGAGACAAAGTCACCGTGGCCACCTTTCCCCAGTCCACCGCCTTCGTGACACGTTGGTGTCTGCTACAAGATGGCTCTCATTCTCCTTGGTGATCTAGGGAAATCACTGATGCTGGAACAGCCATTTCAGACATCCTTTTGAGGTCTTGTGTCCCTTTCTTACTTTTCTTATGGTATAATATTGAACAGCAACCTGTACTATGCTTGTGTCCCACAGACCTACTAACCCATGCTCCATCCAAACTCCAAGAGGCATTGAATGTACTGTGACATGTAATTTTCTGACCAAGACAGACTGTTTTTTATTCAACAGAATTACAGGGCTGAGAGACCAAGAAAGGTTACAAAGCTCCAGATAAAGCACATCCACATTTAAAAGAACCTGGTCTCATACACTCGAGGTATCTGAATGCCAGGATAGAACTGGTGCAGCCAGCCCTGGCAGAGGATCGGGCTTTGTAAAATAGTGTTTACAGTAAAAAAACAATACCAAAACTTCAGTGAGTCTTTAATTAAAAAGCGCAGTGCATCAAAACTGATGGAGTACATTATATTTAAATCCTTTGGTGCTTTATCCTCTTATACGCAATATCTGAATACCTACTCTTTCCAAGGGGGCATATGTATACTTATCAAGTGATATTGAGGCCAATGTGGCAACATATTTAAATAACGTGGGTAAAATAGGGCCACTGAGAGATCTTGGTTTTGCTTTTCAGCCCTCTCAAATCAAATGAAGTGAACCTGACACAGGAAAAAAAAATCCATAAAACAAACCTCCAGGATTTTCATTCTTTAAAGAAAGTCAAGTGGGAACATCTGTAAAAGCTGGCTTTGCTGCCAAATTTGGGATCAGGCACCTGGGAGCAGTTTCACAGGTACAATATTGCAGTGAAAATTGTTTCATCAAGAAATCCGATGTAATACTATGGAAGACAGAAGAATAGGTACTGCTACATCTTTCAAACAGATCATGAGTATGTGGGTTTTGTTTTTTTTCATATGTTTCAGCTGCTGCTCTAATTATGTGTTGTGGTACTGCCAGAATTACCTTGCTGTTGAGGCCCATCTGACTATGGAAAAAAACATACAAAATGTGACATCTTCATAGTCAGAGGGTAGATAAATGTCCTGGTCATGGTCTTTGTAGTCTCTTTAAAATAAGCAGAGGTAAAACTTAAATTAGGGGTAGAGAAGATGCTGTTCTTTTTCTGAGGAACACTGCAGATGCTGCATCTTCCAGCAGCATGATAACAAAACCCAACCACAGGATTTTCCAAAGGTCATCAGTCTGGGCATAAATATTTGCTTCCTAGTTGCCAACCTCCTTAATCCTCAAGGAGAGCAATAGTAAATTGTCCATAGGGAAGAAGAAAGGTTGGAAAACTCCAATGTGTTGAAGAAGTTGGACTCCACACTGTCTGTTATCCTCTGGTAAGGTCTCTTCCAACCAAAGCCATACTATTATTTTATGTGGAAAGACCTCACTGGAGCAAATGTCCTGGAAACATCCAAGGCTAGGCTGGACCAGGCTCTGAACAACATGATCTAGCTGTAGATGTCCAAGCTTATTGTGGGGGAGTAAACTAGATGATTTTTAAAGGCCACTTCTAACTCAAATGATTCTACAATCCTATAATTCTATGAAACTGTGCTAACAAAGGAGCACTCCAGCACTCAGCCTGGGGCAGGGAAATATTGGAGGCAAGGAAACGTCCTCATTTTTTCTTGTATTGCAGGAACAGTGTTCTGCACATTGGGAGAGCAAAAGCTGGGTCCACCACAAATCCCAAAGGACTCATATCCTCTCCTAGATGCTGACAGGTTTGTCAATTAGGGGCTGTATGTTGACATGAAGGAAACGCAGCCTAGAATAGATCTTCTGTCATTACAATAATATTAGAAAATATTTTCTACTTCTTCAGTCTTGGAAGAGAGCTGCAGCAACTGCCCTCCCTGAGAGCTGCTCTGTAGCTTGGGATAATACAGTATAATTTGGACAGCGTGGGAAAATCCTCTGAGCTACCCCAGAGAGACAAGGGGAAGATATCTGAGGGGAGGACGTGGACCTCCCTTTACAGGAGGTCCTTGAGGGCAGGTTACACAAACATCTGTCAGCAGGGCCATGGCAGAGCTGATCCTGCCCTGGGGGGACATAATGGAATATGTGACCTTTTCAGGTCCCTTCCCACCCTCTGAGGTTATGAGTGGGGCCGGGCTGGGGGGAGGGGGTATGTGGAATAAATCCTTTCTGTGCACTCCTCTGACCTGCAGCTATATGGAGCTATATGGAGCTCTGTGTGTGCAAATGGCTGCATTTGTTGGGTACAGACAGTGCCAGACTGAATGCTAACGTAGGCTGGGACCAGAAACACACACAGTTCTTCAGGATTCTTCAGTGACTGTATCCATCCTGTGTGGCTGCCCATCTTTTCTTTGTGGTTTTAACCCTGGATATAGATCTGGAGGGGCTGGGATGACCCTTTTACAGAGGGAGAAGTGAGGCAGGGAGATCCTAATCTGAAGAGACCTCTGCACTCCCTTATCCATGTTGAGCACTGCCAGCTCTCTCGGGCTGTCCTCACAGAGGAGGTGTTCCACCCCTTGCATCGTTTTTGTGGCCCTCTGTTCTGTAGCCCCCAGATGCTATGGAAGCATTGACTAAAAATACCCAGAGGTCTTACAGACTCTCGTGACGTGAGGTTGGGCTGCACCAGGAACACCTGTAGTGGCCATATGAGAAACTTGTGCTGGTTTCATGAAAAGGACATTTCCTTTTATTGCAGATAGCAGTGATGGCAGTGAGCAGCATCAGCTCCTTTTTGTGGGCAGCTCCCACGCCAGCTTCAAGAAGGAGTTAGCTGAGGACATTCCCTTGAATGGACAGCATCTGGGCTGTGCCTGTACCCTCACGGGGAAGGAATTCGGGGTGGAGCCTGAAGAAACAATTCCAGCCTCGTAGTGGTGATTAAAATGGCCGTTAGATTATAGCACCGGATCAGGTCAGATTAAACAATGAGGTCAGATGACGGAAAGGAGCCATCTGTGCATTGCAGCAGGCTGGGATTGCTCTGGGGACAGAGTGTGACCTGATGTCCCACAGCCTGCTGCTGTCACTGCAGCCACCGTTCCCTCCTTATGGTATCAGGTACCACTGCTGCCTCCAGCGACCCTCATTCCCACTGGAAGGAAAAGAAAGCACTGAAATGCTCTGAAAAGAAGCACTCTGCCCAAATCTAATCAGCTTCAGATAGGGAAATACCCCCTGCTGTACAAGGGGGAGGTCCTGTTCCCAGTTCCCTGTGTCTGTTTCCCCTTACCCTTTTGTGAACTGGGGATGTCAGGAATGGTGGGATGAAGGTCTGGTGTCACCGGGCTGGAAGTTTGTTGTGCCTGAGGCATCTGGGGATAGATGGGATGGCCTTTGGGAAGGCTCTGTATGCCAAGTTCACTGCAGGGTTGAGAAGCATGCAGAATTGCAGAATTGCAGAGGTGGGACAAGCGTCTTCTCCAGAAACTTAAATATATTACTTATGTTTATCCATCTTCCCCATTCCTTGTCTTTTGCTACCATTGGGTTCTCCAGCTTCTGTGCCATAGGAAGAGCTGCAGAGTGTGAGATGGCACTGCAGATGTCCCTGTGTCCCTGAGATGTCTACACAGGCTGCCAGTTGTGACAGAAGACCCATGGGGCAGAAGCTGGGAGCCTAGGAGTATACCTAGTTAACCCCAGTGACACTAGGCACGCCTTTGTAAAAAAACTTACTTATTTTCTCTCTAAGTTTATTTTGGTATAAAAATGATCATTAATATTACATTATTTCTTTCTCATTTATTTCCAGAATGGATTTAGGCCAACTCAGCAAGGAACTGTGGAGAGGCTCGGAGGCTGCAGATGCCAATATAAGACAACCTTCCGCTTCCTCCCCCATCCCCACTATGGTCTAATGTTGATTTCTAAGTATTAGTGACAGCTTAATTCTTTGAGTGTACAATCGGCAGTTTTCTTCTGTCATTAATCATAACGACTCTGGGTTGCTGGCAAGAGCTGATAGAGTGAGGCTGGAGTTTCCCAAGAAGCATCACAGGGGTCCCAAATGCTTTGAATTAGCAAAGTCAGTAAAAATGTTTTTCTAGAGGACAACCCTGCTTGCAGGGTGCTGGAGGGGTCCCCGGTCAGGACTTTCCCTTAGTGATGACCACAGTGCTCATTGCAAAGACTTTCTCTTGAGAAGAAAGAGCCAGCAAGTAACCACAGTTAAACAGGAACCATCCCCTGCCCCATTGGGCTTTCCCATTTTCTACAAGGGGAACATGTGCTGCTCTTTGCAGCCCAGAGCTCAGTTGCTGTGGGGATTATCGACTAAGAGGTGGACTGGAAAAAGCCCTAATCTCTTTCCTGCCAAACTTTGTGCTTATCTACAAACCAAAAAGGCCATGTTGGGTTGTATATTTCATTTTTTTTTTTTTTCCTTTTTCAAGACTTTGGTGATTTATGAGTTCCCAGTGTTACTGTTTTGTTTTTTTCTTTCCTCATTTGCCACCACTGCTGGCATGGAGAATAAGCAAGCTTCTCCTAATAGGAGAACATCTCCCATGAGGTCTGTGTAGCTTCAAGGAATCTCTGGGTTTATCAAAATGACACAGAGGTGCTGTAGGTATTTCCTAAAGCAGTACAGCTCCATGGGGCCTTCTTCTTCCAGCACACAGTTGACCAGGGTGTCAGTGCTGGGGAGAGAAAAATAGTGTCTATAAAAGAAGAAAAAAGAGCATCCCCCCCTTCCTTTTGTAGTGGGAGACCAGGTAGAAGGGAAACTTTGTCTTGCTTGAAATAGAAACATGAAAATGTTTGAATGTCTGTAGAATCATAGAATGGCTTGAGTTGGAAGGGACCTCAAAGGTAGTTGCAATCCCCTTCTTGTGCACTGGTTGTCCCCCACCAGATCAGACTGCCCAGGGCCCCATCCAACCTGGCCTTGAACACCTACAAGAGTGGGGCATCCATGTGACCCATCCTTCATATTGTGCAGGGATAAGAAAGCAGAGTTGAGAATATCCCACATCCCATGCCTTCCTGGTGAAACTACCTCCTAGCATGTATTTCACTGCTTCCACAGTGCAGGTATCATGATGGAATTTGGCTGGGGGTTAAGTGAGCCCTGATGGAACTTCCCCATACATCAGAAGTATGGAGAAGATGAAGAAAGACTGTGCATGCCCCTGATGCTAACCCCCCTGTCCTGATTCCTTGCAGAACTCTTGTTTTTGTCCATCTCTCAGCTTTTGACACGTCCCATAAAGAAGACCTGACATGCAGTTAAAGATTCCTTCTTGCTCCAGTGCTTAAAAACATGCATGTTGATTTAGTTTTTCTTCACTTGGGAGTGAAGCAGCACTTTGCCCTGGTGAACGTGATGCCCTGGTGAGCATGATACCATTGTGCTAGGCAGAAACATGAATGGAGTTTATCTTGGCTGCTAGAAAACACTCACTGGAAGAGCAAGAAGGTAAGGTAATATTGCAACAGGCTGCTCAGGGAGGTGGTGGAGTCATTGTCCTTGGAGGTGTTCAAGATAAGGGCAGATGTGGTACTGAGAGACATAGCCAGTGGGCAATATTGGTGGTAGATCAGTGGTTGGACTACATGGTCAGAGAGGTCTTTTCCAACCTTAATGATTCTATGATTCCTTAATTCATAGGATGTGCCTTAGCTTTGCCTTTCATCACAAAATAAAAAAGTACTCCAAGGAGATGTCCTTCATTCTGATGTGAGATTTCCCCCTCTGCATGGAGAACAGCCTCCGAAGGGCACCAGCCAATGTCACCCTCTTGTGCTTAAGGTTCTTGTGAGACCACCTTCAAGGTACTGCATATATATGTAGCATACATAGCAACCCCAAAGCTTTCAATTGCACTGTTATGTCAGACAAAGCATGAAGAAAAGGAAATAGATGGAGAAAACTGGACTGAATTTATTGGAGATTGTTGTTCGGAGATGGATAAAGAAAGCAGCTGGTTACCAGTACTCTCTGATCAGCCTCTTTGCTTTCCAGTATATCCCTTCTCAGCATTTGCTCCATATCCTGTTGTCCTTGCCTCCCCCTTATAAACATCTTACAAGCACTGAATGCAGGAGAAAATTGCTGGTGAAGCATCAACAGCTCGTGTTTTAAGAGGAAGGTGTAATCTGTATGACAGATTGTTTTGAACTTTCTGACTCAACAATGTTCTCTCAGATCATGTGATACTGAAGGGGCTTTGGGACACCTTCCATGAGCTTTTTTGAGAGGCTTGAGGTTCTGTTGTCCCCACATCAAAAGAGCAGTGCAGAGAGCTGCTTGCAGAAGGCTCCTGTGTCCTCTGTGTCAAGAGACACATCTCAGAGCACAGAAAGAAATTCTCATTGTGACACTGTAGGCTGAAAGCACTCCACAGTAGTGTATCAAACATGAAGAAACAGCATAAGAACGGGAAGAATATTAAAGAAGACATCTAGAAGCTGCTGTGTGGGGAAGGCTGATGAATTCCCATCCGTGTCCTTCATGCTGGCAATACCAATGACTTTGCAGTTCTTCCCTATGAATCTAACTTTATCTCCTCCCTGAGGGGGTAGACCTATCCCAACTCATGCAACCTAATCAATATGACGTAGTTTCTGTGAGTGCAGCAAGGCCTCAAGCGAGCTTCAGAAAAGAGAAACAACAAAGATTTTTTGGAATACTGGCTGTGTCCAGAAACCCTCAAGGTATTCTCATTGCCACAACTCTTAGTCAGTTTTTTATATTTCACAGAGCTTTTTTCTCCTAGAGGAAAACTCATTGCAGTCATATTATCAGACTGATTTTCTTGAATATCAATAGCTGTGCTCCTGCACAAAAGCTAACACGCAACTGCTGCTTGCTTGCAGGAGAGCTTATATTGACTCGGGGGAGACCTCACTGCAGCCTTCCAGTACTTGAAAGGATCTTAAAAGCAGGAGGATGACCAACTTTTTATATGGTCTGACAATGATAGGATAAGGAGGAGTGGCTTTAAACTAAAAGAGGGGAAATACAGGATAGATATTCAGAAGAAATTCTTTACTCAGACGGTGGTGAGGCATTGGCATAGGCTGCCCAGAAAAGCTGTGAATGCCCCATCTCTGAAGGCTTTCAAGGCCAGTTTGGATGAGGTCTTGGGCAGCCTGATCTGGTGGGGGGCAACCAGCCCATGAGAGGGTGATTGTAACTAGATGACCTTTGAAGGTCTCTTCCATCCTAAGTCATTCTATTATTCCGTATGATATAACAGGGCATTTTCCAGCCTTGAAGGAGGCACTTACAGAGAGAAGTTTACTGTCATAACACTGAAAAAAACCTCCTTATTTACCTCTGTGCCTGATAAATATCCTTCCACTTAGATGACGGGTAGGCAAATCCCAAGGTGTGATCATTTGAGGATCAAATGAAATGGAAGTACTAGTATCCAGCTCTCCATCATTCAGCCTTCACTCCTGCCTAGGAAATAGAATCATAAAATGGCTTTGGTTGGAGGGGGCTGTAAAGATCATCCAGTCCCAATCTCCCTGCCATGGGCTGGGTTGCCACCCACCGGATCAGGCTGCCCAGGGACCCATCCAACCTGGTCTTGAGCACCTCCAGGGATGGGCCATGCACAACAAGGCATGAAGGAAGAGAAACAAATGGAGAAATGGGACATCATTCCACATTCTTCTCAGGCTTTAACCTGATTGAGCCTTGAGAAAACAGGTAGGAGAGACTTTGACTGCAGTTCCTTCAGTCTGCATGATCTATTCCTGGGGTGGCCTGACAATTAACTTCATTTAAGCCATGCATCATTTTCCCACAGCATGGTGCTGGGAGGTGATGAATATCACTACAATAAACTGCCAGTTCTCCTTTTGTGTGTTTATCTGCCTATGGCAGTTGCCTGATGATTCGTTTCTTACTTGGATGGATCAGCACCACAGTAAACCACACGACAGTTATCTCTGGGTTTGCAGCAACTGGATGCACCCTCATCTCCCCCCTCCTTCGTGCCAGTGAAGGAAAAAACACACCGTCCCCTGATCTACAAATTGCTCTGTCAGATACAATGATTTTTTATTCCAGCTCTTAATTTGCTTAACATGTTAAGTCTGGTGCTAGATTCACTTCTGCTCTGATACTCAGCCAATTGCTCCTCCTCTAGCAAAATGGGTGTAAACTGATAATCTTCTTGATTAACTTGCAGGGACAGTCTGTAGGTTTGAGACACTGGGAAATCAAGCTTACGGCTTGATTTTCTGCACAAATTCATCTCCTACTCAGTGTCAAGAGATACAGCTGAGACTATGATATAGCACAGCAAGCTGGGCTCTGGTCTTTTTAGAAAACGTGCTGTGTGTGGGTAATGGCAAACATGGGAGGATGCTGGATGTTTTGGTAAACGAAGGCTTGGTTCATGGGAAAAAAAGCTTCTCTCAAGAAGTGAAGAAAGATTTCTTCCAGAGACCAATCACACACTTGGACCATTCCTTTCCATCACATTTTTTAAAGGCACCCCAGGGAGAAAATTGGGATCAGTCTTTAATGAACATTCAGAGAAATAAGTTTACTTAATGATGTTCATTGCTATTCCTCCTCTCCCTAGAGATGCTGTCAGTAAAGCATGCATCTTTGCTCAGGGCTGTCAGCTCAGACACATCAGGGTATAGCACTACTATGACCACTGAAAGGGACTATTCTGGCTCTTTTTAATGTTCCATAAATGAGATTTTTTACCTCCACAGGAGTGGGAGTGTACAAATGAGGGAAAAGCACAGAAGAACGCTAACCAGAGCAAATATTTAACCCACATATGTGATTCACCCCCTCCAGCAAGAAGTTCTCTCCCCATCCAGTGGTGACTGCACCAAACAGCATCTGATATAACTGCTGCAGCCTCTGGCTAACAAAATCAGCTTTTATTTATCTGCTGTAGGTAGAATCATAGAACCATTAAAGTTGGAAAAGACCTCTAAGATCATCTAGTTCAACTGTCCATCTACTACCAATATTGCCCACTAAGCATGTCCCTCAGTACCACATTTGCCCTTTGCTTGGACACCTGTGGGGTTGTTGACACCACCATCTCCCTGGGCAGCCTATTCCAATGCATTACCACTCATTCAGAGAAGAGGTTTTTCCTAACATCCAACATGAACCTCCCCTGCTGCTACTTGAGACCATCCCCTCTTGCCCTAGGTAGTGGTTATGAGATGCAGAGTACTGTTTTGCTCCTCTTGGAGGTGACATATTCAGGAACACAGCATTGCATACTCCTCAGGAACCATCACATAAATGGTCTGCATTAACTGGTCACTTTCCCAACTGATTTGGGGATACTGTAAACACCTTCCTTAAGCAATATTCCCATAGGTACAGCCATCTCTTTTGAGAGATATATATTGACATTTTTTAAAAATTATTTTTATTTTATATATATATATGAGGCATATTCATGCATCTCATTTTGAAAAGAAAAACAAACAGACAGCAACCAATATTACCAGCAAGGGACTTCAAACAAACTGACGAGCATTTTATCCTGGGTTTGGGAGACTGAAAGATTTCTAACGATGGAAAGTGGAAGAGGCTGCCCTCGCGTGGTCTTTAAACAAAACATCTCTAACAGCTGGCTTTCCCAAGATCAAGGGATTCACAAGGAGAGAAACTCTGGAGAGGGTTCCCTGGGTCGCATTTGTATTCAGACCAGAAGCACTGGGGACTGAAGAGATGAGTGGGAGGATATCCTTTTCCCAGATTTAACACAATTGCTCTAGGAAAGAAACACATTTCCAAGCTACTATCTGTCAAGAAAAGGGAAGGAGAGGGAAGGGAAGGGAAAAAAAAGAGGGGAGGAAAGGAATTTCACAAAGCAAATCTGATATTGTTGTAGCAAGTCTTTGTGATGACCTTGTTCAAGTCACAGGTACCACCACTGCCCCAAAAGATATTGATTATTCTGTGCATACTCTGCCTTCCCTCTTTCCCTGTTATGCCTCTACTGACCTGGAGTACCAGGTTCCCAGCCTGACTTGGGATTTTCAGCTGGATCTCACAGAAACTGTTAGAAGTGTATAATCATAGAGCGGCTTGGGCTGGAATGGACCTCAATGACCAATTGCACCAAGGAAGATTTAGATTAGATCTGAGGTAAAACTTTTTCTCTGAAAGAGTGGTCAGGCACTGGAATGGCCTGCCTAGGGAGGGGGTTGAGGCACCATCCCTAGCGCTGTTCAAGAAGCGTTTAGATGAGGTGCTAAGGGATTTGATTTAGTAGTTTAGTGGGTAGGGATGGTGATAGGAGGATGGTTGGACTAGATGATCTTGTAGGTCCTTTCCAACCTAATGTATCTATGAATCTATGACCATCATATTCTAATCCCCTACCACAAGCAGGATTGCAAGCTGCTAGATCAGGTACTAGATCAGATTGCACATGGCTCCATCCACACTGACCTTAAACACTTTCTGGGACGGGTCATCCCCAACCTCTCCAAGCAACCTGTTCCAGCACCTCACCACTCTCTCAGTTAAAACCTTACCCCAGACATCTAATCTAAATCTCCTTTCCTTTAGTTTAAAATTATTCCCCCTTGTCCTATCTGACTCTATCTTAGTGGTCTTTTCCAAAGTTAATGATTCTATGTCTCTGGTATAGTCTCTGTCCCTCAAAAGACTCTCCAGCTGTAGGTCTTGCTTTCAGAAATTATTCTTATTTCCTGCATCCTCTAAGATATGTTAAAATTAATTACTACCTATTTGAATAACAGGTGACATACGAAGCAGGGATGTACAAAGGCAATGTCCCTCATTGTGATGAGGGAGGACTCCTCATGGTGCTGAAGGATTTTTCTTCTCCCCAGTTGCATTGCTGACTGTTACCCTGAAAACAGGTGTGGGAACCTGCAAAAACATTTGGGGAAAGTTCAGCCATGATGCCAACTCTGGAGCAGAAAGCAACCTGAGACTTGGGTTGATCCCAAGTGACCATCCATGTAGCTGCAATGCTAGCTCTTGAGCATGCTTTCTTGCCTTCACATCTGTTATTACCTCCAACCTTCATGCAGGTTGGATGGCAGAAAAAATGGGGCTCATACTGGACTCAGACCTGCTTAGAGGAAGGTGGCTAAGAAGCTGTGCTGCTCCACCAAAGAGCAGACATCATCTTTGTTATCACCCTCCAGGGACCTTCTCCCCACCTAACTCCAGTAAAAGACACCCAACCAGTCAGGTACTGCTGATAGTATGACTGGAAAACGTTCTCTTCCTGCCATGAAGATGCTCATGGAATCCTCAAGTAGTGCCTTGGCAATATGCTTATCAAAATGGAGCAGCTTTTGTTAACCTCCTTAGCAGACAAGGTGGAAAAAAAGAAATAAATTGATCAGCTAAGGTCATGTTCTGAGTGACCCCCCCACCTACCTGGTTGCAACAACTGGTTTGCTACCATCAGTCAGTTTGAGGGACTCCTCCATAGCTGAACTAGCTGAGGTCTACAAAGGCAGAAGAAAAAACTGATAGCAGACACCTGGTTCAACAGCTGAGGGCCAGCTGAGCATGCACCAAAACTATGCCTGAGTCAGTCATCCCATTAATAGTGAGCAGCCTAAGAGACTCTTTCGTGTGGGAATTGGCTTCATGTCAGAATCTTCTGTTGAGTAGGGACACCTACTCATAGTTGCATCATAGTGACGTTAAAAATGAGGAAGGCTGCAAATGTAATCATGTCTCAGCAATATTACAAACTCAAAGTAATTCACCTCATTAAATATAGTGTTTTGTGGGAGGTCTTTTCCCCTTCTACTTATTCAGTCCTGAAGAACTGACCCCACAGTCTTCTGCCCCACATGCTGGGACCACAACCACTGTCAGTGTTACATCACATTCCGTCCACCTCTATTTACTCTGAAAGATTTACACATCCATCCTCTCCCTTGCAGCTCTTCACATTTCAGATAGTTTCCCTACTAACTGTAAAACCTTAACTAACAGTTATCACTGGGAATGCCCCTTGCTTAGCACTGGCTCAGTCTGTCTCTAGGCCCAGCTAGAATGCTCCCAGCATTCTATTTATTGAGGTTGGACAAAGGGACTGTATCAAATTGTTCCTGAGCATCAGTGAGGAGAATAATCCTCTTCCTTTCAAACAGAGCTGATTTTGACCGTAGTTCTGTCAGCCAGGCACTTTGCATTGCAGCATGCAGCCAGGTGAGGGCAGGAGAAGCCCATGCACTCGATGAATAATGTGTGCACGTACATGACGATGTGAAATAGGAGGGGGAGATGGGGGAAAGAAGAAAGCAGCACCGCCTTGACCTGCACCTTGCAACAATTATTCCTCTTTTAAAACTTCAGAGCCAAGATGGATCCCAAAGAAGGGATAAGTGGGAGGATAGGATAGGAAATGGTGGTGTTGAACACCCCAAGGCTGTGATGATAGGGGTAAAGAACAGCTGGTATTATGTACAATAGCAATCCCAGGTCATGTAGGGAAGTCCCCATCAGCCTCAAGAGTCACTCTCCGAAGGCCCTGGGATGGGGTAGCCCTACTCATAGACTTGGACTGATTGAGGAACCACTGCACCCCAACATCTGTTGGAGAGGGAGCTCCCTTCAGGCACGTGACTAGGGGTAACACAGAATTCTCTGTTTCTGATACAGTGATGCTCCCCTTGTGAGGAAGCTGTAGGCCACTATGAGGCCTCCCTTCATCTTCCCCTTCTGTGAACTGAACAAACCATGTGAGTCGGTGCAGGCTCCTCACTCACCACTGATTACTGGTCCTGATCTCAAATTTGAACACTTTGAAATTGGCCTCTGTTGCACTGTCAATGTCTCCATCCGAATCCCTTCCCTCAGTAGTACCTGCAGCATCTCACAGTCCTGTCAGTCATACCAGTTAGATTCCTATTTTCACTGCAATCTTCTTCCTGCTCACTTCTCCACTTACTATTGTGCCTCGTATGAAAGTTACGCAGGGGACTTCATGGCTCTCATTTTCTGTTTAATGTGCCCCTAAGCACAGACATAGTGTTCTCAGGGACACAGCTACTGTGCTTTCCCTCAGGACTACTTAATGTTGCTTAGTTCCTGTTGGTTTTCTTGCTGTGAAATAAACATTACTACTTGTGTATGAAAACCTAAATACCCTCGAATAGCTGGAATCTTTTCTATCTCCAGGCCATTCACATGGTTCATATAAATTTTGCAAGCATTTTGATGGCCTCTTCAGGTTGGATTGATGGACACAGTTAATTCACAAGACAGGAACAAATCAGAGGAGTGATGTGGCTTCCATATTCCCTTCCCTTCTCTTTCCAACATGATGTACAACAAATATGCTTATGATTTACTTGTGTCCATCACTTTAAGACAGCATGTTCAAGGCTTCTATTTTTTTATGAATCTCTCCATCATAGACTAATTTTTGACCTTCAAAGTTGGTTTGTTAAGCCTCATTTTTTTTCCACCTTGAACTATGTTAGATCATGTTTGCAGGAGTATCATAGTCCTCTTCTGTGAATATTTTCATCTTAGCAGGAAGGAACAGCACTCCAAATTTCTGGCTAAAATGCTCTCTCCTGGTTCCTATGCTGGGACTTGTGTTAATTAAGAAATCAACTCAAATGTAAGAGGTCTAAAGAGTTTGACCCCAAAGCCCTTTTTGCAACAACTGTTGACCATTCATGATATGTTCTCTTGTTATATCATGTTGTATTGGAAATATATTTGATGGGCCTCAGCCAGTATTCATCTTTCCTAATTTTGCCAACCTAAACGCTCAGCAAGTGAGTATTTACATACTACAAGTGTGCTTCAGAGGGATGAGTTGATTTTGTTGTGTAGATCAGGTATATATCAGCTCTCCTATTACCTAAAAGGGACAAAGTGATATTTCATATTGGCTAGAGAAAACAACTGGGATGTCTTTGTTAGAGTACTTGGTTGCACGTGAAGAATTGGATCTGGATTTGAAACAAAAATGAAGGTAAACAGCAACAGTGAAATAACCATAGCAACACAATATTACATGGTGGAAATGATCTGCATGGACCAAAAGAGAAGAATATATGAATGTTTTACCCAGAAGAGCCAAGAAATGACTATGATAAAATAAAACACTTGACCTAGCAGTTGGCAACCCTGACCATGATACATGGTTGGAACGAGATTATCTTTAAGACCTCTTCAAATTCAAGCCATTCTGTGATTCTATGATTAAGGGCTTGGTTATATGTATATGCACAGACTGGCTTTTAGCTGTTGGACAGGAGAATGTGTTTGGTGCTGCTTTGGTGATTGGTTATCAGGGCACAGTACTGCTGGGCTGGTGTGAGTATAGGATCCTGACTGCTGATGCATGGCTTGGGAAAGAATGAAGACCTGGGGCCCTGACTGATGTGAGAACAATTCTGGAGTAGCCAGCGTTGATTTTGAGTGGTGGTGTTCTTCTCTGGGGCAGCAGAGGATCACATTTTTGGAGTGCTTTTGTCCTTTAAGGTCTTTTCCAAACCAAGCCATTGTACGATTTGTTCTATGAAGCATGTTTAAAAATAGATGGCTGTTGGGAGATTTCTGGGGTGATGTTTCTGGATGTCCTGATGATGAAACTCAATGGAAAAAAATCTGTGTCCAAATCCTTGACATCAGAAGAGACAGTCCCATAGTTTTCTGTAGGAAATATAGTATGACTGATTCAAGATACAGCTAGAACAAGGTGTGCTCACAGTGTGCTTCACTGTGTCTGATTGACATCCCAGCCAACAACCATGTGGCTGAACATGAGGGTACTTTTGAGCTTTCATCACCCATCACATTTCGAAATCTCAACACAGTGGAGATTTCTGTTCAGGACATTCTATTGTTGCACCACTAGCCAGTGTTTCAGGGGATGTCTCACCAGGCTACTGGCAGACCAAGTCTATGTTCTTGGTGGTCTACTGGCACAGGCAGGGAGAAGAACATCTGCATAATCTGAATGTCCTCCATTAGTTAAATCATCTCTAGCGGATAGTTTGCTTTCTATGTCTGGCAGACACAACTAACTCTCCCTACTTTGCCCATGGGAATCAGCTGGCAATGTCTGTTAAATATACATGACTGATCCTTAGTCCTAGAAATCTTGTGTTTCAGTAGGACTTAATCCAGTCACTGCATAATGGGTTAAACCCCAAGTACACTCCTCTGAAAGGATACTAGGGCACAATTTCTTAGTAGAAGAAACCTTAAGAAATGTCTTAGAAATTCAGCAAGCAAAAATGTAATCAGATCCTTGCATCTGGCATCTACAGGAAAAGAAGAAACACGTGTGAATGTTTTACGCTGGGGTAATTGCTCTTTCAAGGAATTGACCAATGGAGGACAGAGGAGAAAGGGAAGGATGGGGATCGGGAGGATTCTGCTCTCAGGAATGAGAGCCTGGATATCTTTGTTAAAGAGATCCTCTTGTCCTGGCCTTGGACAATCCTGGCTCTGGATTTAACACAGTGGTGCTGGAAGTGAAGTGATTGGGATGTGCAATGTGGGAGGTCATAGAATAAGGACTGAATACAGGTAGGGTTTGAGAGCTGAGCCAGCAGGCAAAGGGCAGTCTGCTCAGATTAGAAACAAAGAAGGAATTCATTTATTTATTAATTTTGAAATTCACTGTAAAAATTTACTTAAAAAGGAAAAAAATAGAAGAACGAAAGAACTCGGAAAAAATGACTTAAATACAACAAACAAGTCTGCCTCCATTTAGGGCCTGGCTGGAGATGAAATCCAAATGTTTCTGAATTAGAATAAAAACAACAAACTGAAGGACATTGTGTTTTGATGGGTTTCATTTTATCCTTTGATAATTTTTCATTTGTATCCCACAATGACATTTCATTCGGGTCTCTGCCTGACTGCACATTTTATTCTGGAGCTTGATTTCATGCTATTACTGCATACACCAGTGGCTCCTGAGATTCAGCAACTTGGTCCTGCTCCTTAGCAAACAGATATGTCCGTGGTGTGCTTTGCTGTAGATACTTTTACAAGCCATTGCCCCATTGTTCAAGCTCATAAGTATTCTTCCAGCATGGCATTTTTTTCCTATAGGAGAAAACAACAGCAATGAAACTGAGAGTCAGTAACAACTAACCAATTTGTCTGTGGCATCTTTGAACAATTAAAAATCCCTGTGCCTCTGCCTGCTTCTTCTATTTTGAGGCATAGCAGAGAAAACCAAAGATGAGAGGAAATGTACTTGCTGCTCATTGAACTTAATTAAAATCTAGGAGCAGGGGAAGGGAATTCAGACAGATTGAAGGCTTTTAGCACTGGAGCTTTTTAAAAATAAACAACGGATATTGATGCTAGCTGAGAACAGCAGGGATAGAGAGGGTTTACATGATTTTGCAGTCTCTTTAAGCTCTGTTATGTGCTGAACCCATTTGTTGCTGAGACTGGGATGGAGGGTGAAGCTGCTGGCTGAAGTGAGGTGGGTTGCCACTGGTTCAGATGATGAGCCAAGTGCTCTGTGCCTCAGTTTACCCCCTGGAAAAGTGGAATGATCCTTCTTTGTGACACTAAGAATTAGGGTCCAAAATAGCTCATCTCATTAATTGTATCATCCTGAGGCTCTTTGTACTGCCTCAGCCCTGGAAACACCATTTCAGAGGGATCTAGAGGTTTTGTCAAATACAACTAGTGGATCTTTCTTTGTGCAGTTGGGCGTCTGCCATGCTTTGGCATACAAACCTAGAAAGGGAGAAAATGTTAGTGGGAGAGGAGCAAAGCAGATAAATAACACATGGGAAAGACCTGGCCCTCTCCGCTGATGCTAATGTTCCCTTCAACATGTCCCCATAGTTGAAAATATCTCCAGGAACAGCTGCTTCCAGCATTTCCCTTTGAAAACAGTCATGAATCCAACAGACTGTTCAAGCAGCTTTTCCCAGCCACTGAATATTTTTTCCTCCACTCTGTTGTTCATTAACCTGTTAACCCCTTTCATGTTTTCCCAAGTACTTCTTCCTCCTTCCAGCTCACACCCATCCCATCCTCAGATGCCATTATGAAGTTCCCGTGGTCATCACCATTTTGCCAGAGCACAGGTTTTTGGCTTATCAACCCTCCCTTGGTTCTGCAGGGATGGTAATGTGGTTTGAACTCAAGAACTCAAGATTTGCAGCATCAAAATCTCTCCTACTGAACTGAAATTGGGTCTTTGCTTGAGCACTGTTTCCAACCTAAGGAACAGATTATTCACACTAAAAGCATGTTCCTCCCTTAGATACCACAGATTCAAATAATCATTAAGTTTGGAAATGACTTTCTGGGCCATCTAGTCCAACCCTCAACCCATCACCACTGTGCCCACTAAACTCTGTTCCTCTTTGCTATCCATGATTATGCCCTTCCTACAAATACTTCACCCACCCCAAGTGTAAACAACGTGATCCCAGTCACAAATGGATAATGCACCAAGGTGAAATCTCTTCTGGCTGCAATCATGCAGGATTGTGGTTGTGGCCAGCAAGTGGTCTGCCATGGTCTTGCAGTTCAAGGTTTGCTATTTGTTGCAGCTGTGATTTACAGCCTACTGATGTGTGTAGCACGGGTACCTGGCAATCTTCTCTCCAGAGAAAGGCAGTATCTTCCCAAACAAATGATTGTCTAAATAGAACCAACAATCATGAAAGAAGTGAATTATTTACACATTTGTGTCGAAATGAATCTCTTGGAGTTCTGTAATTAATAGACACAAACTACTCTGTGTTTTGGTAGCTGAGCAAGGATCTGAACTCAGGTCCCAGTCTAGCATGTAATCATAAAGCTTTCCTTCCTCTATTTGCAGTGCATTAGGAAAAGGTCTTTGTGACCTAAAATGATCTTCCAGTGACTCATTTTCAATCTTACTGTGTCCTCTTTGTGGGGAGCAGGGGTGGGGAGAAAGGCAGGTTATTGTTGTTTTCCATCTTTTTTAATTTGTGACTACACTGCTTGTTAGTCTAAAAACAAATTGAGACCAGGCTGAAGTAACCATCTCAGCAATAAAACCTCTCTGCTGAGACAGACCAAACACTCTACGAAAGTGCAAGCAAGAGTGAAAAATTGGCTGTTTGAGCCAAACAATTGCTCAGCTTGACTTTCAAAGGCAGTCGAGACTCATAACCTGACACTAGAGAGAGTGCACAAAGGGACATATCCCCTAGCACCACCATCCCACCTACATTTGGAGACTCTTCCCTCTTCTCCATGGGCTCTGTAACCTTATGCTGGGTATGGCTGGGAGACCAGATCCTTCTTGTACTACTAACAATATTTTGGTAAGGGTAGGAGAAGGCTGCTGAGCTTCCTTTCTGTCAAAGAAGACCTAGTGCTCCTAAGAAAGTTCTTTCTTTATCATGTGGCCTGATGGAACTGTTTGTGAATTTCCTAAGCAGTCCCCCCAGGAACTCCTCTGTGGGACTGGACTTCTGGTCTCATATGGTGGAGAAGAAACTGTTAGGTCCTATGATCTTAGTGAGAATGGTCACTCAGCAAGATGTATACCTAAAGAAGGGATGTTCAGCATCCTTCCCTCCAAAAAATCCCATGAACCATCAGCAGATAATAACTAATCCTCAGTAGTCATATTTCCAGGCTATAAACTTGAAAATAAAGGAAGAAAATTGTAAGTCTGATGATATTCACATGACCCTAGAAGCAGAGTCTATCAGAAAACCACAAAGGAGCCATCATACAGTAGAGCTTGTAGCATAGCCTATAAGCTCAGGCTTCCTGGGAAATGTCACACCACAGATGATGCTCTAATAGGAAGCAGAGTGGGATTTTTCTTTCCTGTTTCTCAATGGGAAATAGCGAATATTCAGGTAGAAAGATGAAGCAAAGGCTCCAAAAAGAGCTGTAGAGGGTGCCAGACTCACTCTGTACTGGTGTTGGGATCTGCTCTTTGGTTTGAAGCTTTTGTTCAACCTTTACCTCCAGAACACAGAGTGCAAGTCATTAATGCATTTGAGCTCTCAGACTTATCTGCATTGAACCTCCCAAGGCTCCCTCGCTAAAACCCTTCCGTCTAATGAAGTAATTGGATTAATAGTTGAACAGAAAATAAGAATGCTTAATTGATATTTCCAGGTAAATCAGCACAGGTAGTCCTTGTATTTAAGGGCTGTTTCTGAAGGAAAAGCATAACTAAATAAAATCTCTTCTGCAGCTTTTTTGACAATGTCTGAGACGGGTATGAAAGCTTATGATTTGCTCCCCATTTGCCTTTTGTATTAGAAATAATTTTGATTTCTCATGTCCTGTTTGTACGTTCCTCATACTCTTGGGAGATACCATGAGTGACTGGAAAACTGATGTGATTTCGAACACTGAGAAGTGTGAGGGGACTAATATTGAGGGATGGAGAATTTTTCTTAGCCTTGGTTTAATTGTACTCTTCATTAACCTGGATGTAATTGGAATGCCTCTTGAATGACTTGGGGGGGGGAAAAGATCTTGTGCTAGAAACCCAGCAGTCTGATTCCTTGGCTTAAGGACTGTGTAGTAATGATGATCTGCCTTTCACCTTCCAGGGCAACGTTTCCCCAAACAGGAAAGAGTGGGACACCATCCTGTTCTTCCTCAGGATTAAACAGACAAGAAAAACGGCAAGACACACAGATATCTCTCCCAGAGAGGTGATAAATGCCCTGCCCTTGAAGACATTCAAGGTCAGACTGGACAGGGCTCTGAGCAATATGATCTGGCTGTAGGTGTCCCTGTTCACTGCAGGAGAGTTGGACTAGATGACTTTTTAATGTTCCCTTCCAACTCAAACAATTCTATGATTCGATATGAAAGCAATACTTAAAAAAGGAGAAAAAACTACTTGAGGCTGTTTTGAATTTCCTTTCATCTCACCCTTCCAGACAATGCACTGCTGCTATTTTGATCTGGACCAAGGTCTTTAAAATCAGGGGAACTGGTGATGCACTGCTCTTTATAGACTCTAGGTTCTGCCCTACACAACTTTTAGCTGGACCTTCGTGCTCCACCACAGACATTGCCCTCAAACTGACGAGTACCTACCTAGAGATTTCCAGTGTACAATAAAGTAGCCTCTACTACTCCTTGGGGCATTTTAAGCAAATCAAAGTGGCTCAGAGTCTGTATTAGCGAAGACACTGCAAAAGCTGATTTGCAGATCCTCTTTCTGCTCCCTTGGACTTAGGGCAAGCGATTTGGTCCTTCCAGCCCTCTGCTTCTCACTTACTTTTGCAAAGTCCCATGAATTAACTGAAGTGCTGACCCCCCTCACACTCCAGGGAGTCATGTAGCTCCTTTGTCTGTGTGTCTTTGTACCCCTCTTCCCTTCACAGTCTCTCCCTCTGAACTCACGATGGCAGCAACGTGCTGTGATAGAGTGCAAGAAAACAAGCTTATGGCTTCCCTCGTAGAGAAATTCTGCCTCTTCCTGAAAGATCCTAACCCTTCCTTGGGGCACACTGCCTGGCACTGCTTGGGAGGCAGCTGAGCCATATGCCACTACAAAGCCGAGATGAAGACAAGAACTGACCGGGAGGTTGGACCTTGCTTTCTTGCTTAAAGCAAACGCTCTACCACGCATATTTTCACAGAGAGACTTCCCGCCTCTTTTTCAGGATGTACCCCAGAGGTTCCAATCTCTTGGTCCTTGTGTTTTGTGAGCTGCTGCTAAGCGTAAGTCATTGGGTGCTTTTCTGCATAGAAAAATGTGATTTTTTGGTGCACCAGGGAGGAAATACCAGAGACTCCACTCCACTTACACCTTTGCTTTAGCAAGGAGAAAAATGGTTTCTTGTTTGAAGCAGAAGAGGGCAGCAACGCCCTATCGCTCTGTTCTTAATTCAGTATGTGCTCAGCTGAACACAGATCCCTAAGGGTTTGCATTTTCTGTAGAGTCTGAATAGTAGCTCTCATTCTGGAAGCAGCTTTGGGCTAGACTTTCTTCTGTCTCTGTCCTACTGTTGGCCTCTCGTTGTCTATCTCAGCCTGAAGAGCAGAAGGTCCTGAACTTGCCTTCGTTTGAGGACATGATGTACACATCTGTCCAGATGGGAACCTGTGTTAACCTGCGTTGGAAGGAGGAAGAGGATGCTGAGGACTCTGGAGACTTGGTTTCTGTTCTTGCCTTTGCCATTAACTTCATACTTGGCCATGAACAAGCTGTAAAACCTTTTCCAGTGTTATCCCCCTTGGAGAAGGCATAGTCTGAAATTTGGGAAGGACGAAGGGAAAGTTAGCACAAGATAGGAGGGGCTGCTCAAGGAATAGAACTATGTTAGATGCTCAAGGAAGTATGTGTACAGATTTACTTCACTCTAATCTGATGTGAATCTTTGGACCTGTGCTGTACCAGTTTAAGATACTAATCTGGTAGAAAGCCTGATGGCTTTCTGGTACTTGGGTATATTATCTTCCTCTCTAGGCGTATGAACTGGCATGCTGATGTGTTGTGGAAGAGTCTGAAAGACTGGAAGTGCATGCTATCAGGGAAAGGTCAAAAGGCTTTGAGATCAGTTCTGCCGGGGCTGATTTCACAGGGGTAGGATCCTGTTCTGCAAACCCACGCTCTGACTGCAGGGCTGCTCCTGCTCCAAAGGTTATCTTGGCCTTGGATGCTCAAATGCAAAGACAAGCCCTCCACTGCATTGCACGTAGGCTGAGCTGTTACTGAAATGACAGCTCTTCCCTTCCTAATAGAGGTGTCACAAACCATCTGTGACCTCCCACACATTGGACCCCTCTTCCAAAAGACGTACAGAGGTTTTCTATCTCCTCCTTCTCAAGAAGTCTTAAGTCACAGCCAGCACTCATCACAAACTGACCATTGATTCCTCGCAGCATTGATACTGTAGATTCATAATTAATGCTTTGTGATCCCAGATGTGAAAGCCCTTTTGCAAGCAAAAGGACTGCTAAACTGCCCCTGAAGATGAGGGATAGAGCTGTGGAAGGGATTAGCAGCCAAGCCAGTAATGAGCTCAGAAAAAAATGAGTATGGAAGATGAAAAAAAGTAATCCAAGCCGGGAGTGGAAAACATTTATCTATGAAATGCTTTTAGGTTTTTTTTTTTTTTTTTTTTTTTTTTTGCAGTAGATGGTTACTTCTGAGGCCACCTGAAGAGCTGGCATTCTTGTTGCTTGCTTGTAAAAGCCTGAGACAGACAGACAAGGATCCTAGACATCCCAAAGTAGGGTTTGGCCAGATCACAGTGAAAGATGTGCACTGATACTCTATCTGGATGACAGAACTGTTATGCTAGTCTCTGTTATCTGGTGGATCTGTCACTGGAATTCTCTTGCTGAAAAATCCCATTGGATTTTCTTGTTTTCTTAAAGAGCTATACAAGCACAAAGGCCCATGGCCAACCCTTTCTTCCTGATAACTCCATGCCCAGTGCATAGTAGAGTAAAGGTTCACCTGGTGGGGAGGTCTGTCTAGAAGAGCTGTTTTGACATCTCCATTTTGTCCAGTTCTTTTCTAAAACGCTGCACTGTGAATCCACCACCCTGCTATCAACTCTCATAGTGCTGTCAGATCTGTCATTTTTTTGGCTTTAATAAGGAGTAACCTTGGTAGTGTGAGGGCTCTGTGGGTTTAAGAGATGATGGGATATTCACTGGAATTTACGCAGAGTATGAATATATGTATTTGATCATGTACAATCATAGAATCGTTAAGATTGGAAAGCCCTCGAAGATCACCTGGTCCAACTGTCCACCTGTCAACAGTATTTCTCAATAAATTATGTTCTCAAGTACCACACGCTTCTTGAACCCTCCAGGAAACAGAAAACAGTGTCCACATTTTTGTATACAAAGGGGAGAAAACTCTCAGTGAGAGCTGAGGGAGAGAGCTTCAGGACAGATGTTGGCTGGCTCCTGCTTAGGGACTGTCTGCCTTTACATCTTGAAAAAAAGAGAGATTTAAATTACCTGGAACATATAGGTAGATAAGGAACCTACTTCAATAGGAAAAAGAAGCCGTTATCCATGGCAGAGTTAGCTTATGAGAATGAAAAAAGAGCATTTGGAGAAAATATCTGCCCATTAAATATGAAGTTAAGAGCTTGGCTTAGGTTCAGAAGGGAAAAAAAAGAGGCTTTTGATTAACCTATAAAGTCGATGGTGATGTTGAGATTATTCAGAGCTTATGGCTTTTATGAAAAAAAAAAAAGAAAGGAAAGAAAAAAAAAAGTGAAAACAGAAGAAGAAAAAGAGAAGAAAGTAAAGATAGTCTGTTTTACATTTGTTGGGACTGCAGTAGATTGTTCTTGCCAGTGTAATAAATGGTAGTTTGGATGCATCATGCAAGGCTGATTTTGAAGATGAAAATGTGCATCTCTTTGTGTTTTAAAATGGTTAGAGGCATTTTAGATGACAGCAAAGCCTCTCAGTGCCTTCAGGAAGGGATGATACACTACAACAGCCTTGCTTGCAATTACTTATCTCATTGCTGTTTCTACTCATAGGATAAATGGGAGGTGATTCAGCTTAAATACAATGCCCAGATGGACCCATTAGGAAGAATGGGAACAAGAGTGATAGTAGGGTTCCCTCACTGCAAACGAAGGTGGTCGGAGTGGTTTTCACACTGAGGAGGAAACTGAAGGAGGCATGACACTACTTTTCAGTCTACACAAGGTTGGCATACAGGGATATACTTCTCTCCATGAGGTGGGGCGTGAAGCTCTATGTTAAAACAAAGGGAGATTCAGATTAAGAACTGGGAGACATTTCCTAATATGACACTGGGCTAGGTGATCTGATAGGGATGGAGGAATCTCACAGGAGATGTAGATGCACATCAGTTTGGAAGTGCTCAAGTGGGGCTGTAGGTGAGAACTATGTGGCAGCACTCCTTGGGATCTCTCCAAACCTTAATTCTCATCATAAAAACTGCTGCAGTGTGTGCCCCTCCTCTACCTTGTCACTGAAGATAGTTGCTTCTTTCTGGAAAGTGGAAGTAGCCAGAAACTAGAAATAAAGGCAAACAGTTTCAAGTCTGAAACAACCAGTTGGAATAACCTGCAATAGGAGGTACTGTATTCTTTGCCCCAAAGGGACAGTGATAATCTCCTCATAAAAAAATGGATGAAGAAGAAAGTTCTGGAGAGATCAATATATCTCGAATTGCTCTCCCACTGATTTCTTCATGTCTTGTGGCTGAGTTTGTCTCTTCCAGGATTTGTCTTCACTTTTTAAACCTCCAGCACGCAGAACTGGACTCTGACCGTGCACACTTTGCTGAAAGGACTTGGTTTTCTCTGGTAGACCCCCATGATACAACATCTTTGAGTGAGGAATTTCCTTGTCTATCGCTTTAGCTGATGGGATATCAGCTCTGAGCTCCCCCATTTCAACATTATTTTTTGTCTGAGACTGGAAATCCATTAGGACTCTTCCGAAGTTACTTTCTGTGAGGATCCTCTAAGACTCCAACAAGGCCATAGTTAAATCTTTAGGAACCAGACCAGATCAAATGAGAAACTCACCAATTCTCAGTGAGCAGACCACGAGTGCCCAACCTTTTGTCTTGCCTGTGCTGCATTGACTGAAGAGGAATTGTCTGGGGTGGCATAGAATACATGAAATACATAATATAGTTACTGTATATAAGTAGTAACACATTATATTTTAAATATTTTTAATTAAAACATAAAAAAGAGAGCAGCAAAAACATGAAACCAGCAGGTTGGACAGTTATGAGTAGTCCAAGGAAAAGATCCTCCTGTTTCCAGTACGACCATTCACTCCCAGCCATCTGCTCAACACTGCTGAGGGTTTTCAGGCTTCACCTGGTGGGCTGGATGCTTCATCCTGTTCTCAGTGCCCATAGTCTCTCTCTAATCTCTGTCTGCCTTCCCAGCGGTTCCCTCCAGTCATCAGCAAAAGCAGGGGCTGCGTGTGCTGCTAGGATAATTAGAGTGCTGCGGGGTGCTTAGTATGCAGGCGGTGGCTGTGCTATCGCTCAGGGAAAAAAAAAAAAAAGAAGAGGAAAAAAAAAAGCAACTGCAAAAAGCCCAGTTGCCCAAGCAAGAAAAAAACACTTCTTACAGAATGATTCTCTGCTTTTCCGGGAAAATTAAAGCTCTATAAAGTGTCCCTTATCCTGGCTGCCATGGGGAGAAACATTATAGAGGGTTTACAAGCACTGTTTGACCCCACAGTATGACAATTCCATCTTCGGCTGCACAGAGAATGGTTTCTGCAGTCTATCCCTTTAGTTCTTCAGTAGGAGTGACTACAAAACCATGGTGGAGGAGCAGGAGGTTGAAAGATCTGTGCTTCTTTCAAAAGTAAGGACTGTGCTGAAGTCTGATAGAACTGAGAACTTACAGACTTGATGTTTAGGGCCAGTTTTGTGATGAAGACTTGATACCCTCTTGTGTCTTCCAACCTGCATGTGATATGAACTGGCTCTGACATCCCTGGCATGGATGGAGGGAAGGCTGATGCTGCATCCAGACACAGTACCTGGAGAATAAAGGGAGAAATTGTTCCCCGTGATCTCTTTACTCTTCAGGAAATACCAAGGGAAATAGCATCTGATTCATTCTGCTTCATGACAAGAAATGAAGAACAGGGCAAAGAAGTTACTACCCAGGAACCATTTCCAAACAGATGTGAAGCAGGAAGCTGGAAGTTCTTTGGATACACATTTAGGCAAGGAATAGAAACTCAATTCCTGACCAATGTGAGAAAAATTCCACTTTCCTACTAACAGGTTGTCCAAAAATACTGTGGATGCCCTGTCCCTGGAGAGACTCAAGGTCAGGCAGGACAGGGCTCTGAGCAACCTGATCGAGCTGTAGGTGTCCCTATTCATTGCAGAGGAGTGGGACTAGGTGACTTTTCAAGATCCCTTCCAACTCAAGTGATTCTATGATTCTATTGACCTACACACTTTTAGTTTTCAATGGTCATGGTGTTTCTCCATTCCCACCAAACACTCCAACACAAAACCTTCAACTTTACACTAAAGGTGGCAGCTTTTCTGGAAGAAGTTAAATCATTTTCTTCACCTAAAGTTTAGGTGTTCAGTAGAGACTTTTGATGAAATTGTACTCTACCTGTGTTTCATCCTTGAGAACAGTTGATCACAAATATATGTACTGCCAAAAAGTGATGATATGAATAAGGTGTGACTGTGAAGTGAGGGATGTCTTTCTCTAATAAAACTCTGGCAAAGAGACATGGCCAGATTTTTAGTTGAATATCTGATTGCAGCTCTATACATTCCCTTTGAAAAAAGTTATTTATGTCAATCAAAGTTGCATATATACCAGAAAGATTATGAAACCCATTCTCAATTTCCTTTATCACAACAGAATGCACAGCTGCATATTTTTCACTGCTCACAAGATGATGTTTAGCCAGGTATCAAGATGCATGAGATTATTTGCCATCACTGGAGCTGGCACCACACTGCACCCTGTGCTCTGGTTGCAACCCAGAGGGGGCTCATCACACATTATTTTTTAGCAGGTGCTGAGGGGTCGGGCTGGGCTGCTCAATAGGAAGAGCTGCCACCATGATGGCACAAGATGTGTGGGTACGTAGTCAGCATACAGCCCACAGGTTGGACATGCCTGACCTAAACAGTGTGGCTGATGAGGAGACTGGGACAGAGCAGGACTCATACTGGGGCCAGGTAAACAGTGAAGTCACCATCCCTGGAGTCACCATCCCTGGAGGTGTTCTAGAAAAGAGGAGACATGATACTGAGGGACAAGGTTAGTGGGTATGGTGGGGATGGGTTGATGGTTGGACTGGATGATCTTAGTGGTCTTTTCCAATCTTAAGCATTCTGTGATTCAAAAGACCTTATGCCATTGACTGGTATGATGCACCCACTGCAGTTCTTCTCACATTACCTACCAGCTCTGTTTCACTGCCATTTTGGGCAGCCTTTCTGGTCATTCACCTGATTCTGGCCATTCACCAGTGCAGATGTCACAATGATTCTGTATGATTCCATGTGCATGCGAGATAGAGTCCACTGAGGTAATACTGATGGCTGTGCAGGTATTAGCAGATATGCCAACTTGTCCCTGTACAAAGGATGCTGTTATTTGCCCCAAAGCCTCCTCCAGTATTTCACAGCCTGGCAGTGAGGACAATTTCCCTAATGTCAGCAACCCTTTCTGCAAATTAAATGAACTAAGCAAGTTAACTTTCTTGGACAGCCTCAGGGACAACTGAAACAAATTGTCCTCCTTCAAACTGCACAAAGTACTGAGAAATACTGAGATGTTCTTATTCGTACCTTGGAAAATTTTTTGCTTTCATGTTATTGAGTTTCAACCCCTGGGTGCCCTACATTCATGCTCCAAATTCTCTCTTTAGAATTTCTGGTTACTGTGTCATGACTGTTTGGAGGAGTGTAAGCAGAGCACAGGAAAGAGTGTGGATCTAAACAGAGAAAATGCACATAAG
Organism: Odontophorus gujanensis; assembly: GCA_013399175.1. Lineage (NCBI taxonomy): Eukaryota > Metazoa > Chordata > Aves > Galliformes > Odontophoridae > Odontophorus > Odontophorus gujanensis. The sequence goes on from VXAB01008030.1 coordinate 42,830, forward strand.
GAGCCTGGGCAGACCCGCCTTCATGTGAAAGGTTGGAGAAAGCTTGGAGATAACAGCATAGTGCTGTAATGGATTTCCTGGGTTTTTCCACTTCAGGTAAGGATATTTGAAGTGCATTAAGGTGGCAAAAGAGATGTTAGTCTGGAGCAACCAGACCTCAGCTTTGGAGAAAGTTCTCCATGAAATGTGTGCAGGCAGAAAGGGCAAAGGCTTTATCAGGAAGACGAGTTGTTAAGTGCTGAATTGAAATACTTCTTTTGGCATGCAGTGAAGGCTCTCCTTTACTTTGTAAGGCGTGACCACGTTGCCAGGAGGCAGTGGCTGAAACTCAGATGAGAAGCTCAATGTCCCTGGGCTGATGATGCTGTAATTGCAGCCCAGGAGAGCCTGGATCCCATGCACGGTGAATCTAAGCAAGCTGGCAGGGTGCTATGCACAGCAGTGTGATTTTGGGTATTTATTGGTGTTTGGCATCATTTTCTGCCTTCGCTCCTGCCCTGCTTTTGGAGTTTGTGGTCTCTGGTTGGGTAACACAGTATGAATCTCTCAGCCTTGCAATGATGCCGCTGAGTAAAATTCTTCTTCCAAGGTAATTTGATCTGATCTCATTCCCTCACTGCTGTATTTTTTTTTGTTGTTGTTGTATTTTTTTTTTTGTGCCTCTTGACTTCAGCCACTGAAGCAATCAGTAATTATCTCTCCAGGCAGAATTCAAAGCAAGTAGAAGGAGCGAGGGAGGGAAAAGTCTTTTCCTGAATAAACTCTATTTTCCTGAACAAAACATCCTTAAGTGTCTGGAAATGTTGACTCTGAGTGCAGCCAGATTTGGCATGCTTTCAAGGGAGTGCCTAACTGGGGACAGAGCAGCAGGCTGTGTGTGCTTCAGCATTACAGATGGATGATGAAAACTGCTAGCACTTCTGCAGACTTATCAATATTTAATATCTTGAAACAGAAAGTTCCTTTGGTGAATCCTTTGTGAAAACGAAGTCTCTTGGCTTGAGCTAAGCCCATGGTCTGACTGCTTCACTAGGAACCTTCTAACTCCTGCATGGTGGTGTCTGATTTTATTCCAGTTCACCGTGCCAGACAAGACTTTAGAAACTCTCAGATATTTCTTTCCTCCAACAGAGAGCCCTGTACTATGCAACCGGGCTCAGTTAACTCTGTAGACGTTCCTTTTTGGGTTTGCTGCTCATTTCTAACTTGATCCCAGCAGTTTGGGCACTCTTTAAAACCAGGTAACACCTAGGGCTGTAGTCTTTCTGAACACCCAATTCCTTATTCTTGGGAAAGCAGAAGCCTTTCCAATCTAATAACTCCTCCAAACATCCTTATAAATGCTCCCTTAATAGCAGCCAGCATCCCCCATGGTTTACTGCTGAAATCAACTTAATTCATAACAGCTGTAAAGAGATGGATTTGGGGTGTCTGGTTCTCATCTTGGGGAATAACTTTTTAACCCCTTCTCTGCAGCCATACAGAGATATCAGAGCACCTTGCAACAGATACTTCTGATGTCCGTATGGCATTAGTATAAAATGTGTTGTGTGGACTCTGGCACAAGTCTCCAGTGGAAGGGAAGAAATGGGGCTCCGTAGATTCATAATTTTGTGCAAAGCGAGATCCATGTGTAATCCCCACAGAAGATGGATGTCCCCAGAGGTGACTCCAAAGAGATTCCCATGGGCAAGCATTGTGGATGGCTGGAGAGCCTGTCCCTGTGTCTGGCACAGTGCTGCTGCAGAGCCTCAACCCATCAGATGGACAGCTAACACGACATGTTGGCACAGTACTGGGGGCCTTGCTGGAACATAAAGGAGAGGAGATATAAAAGAAGCTAACAATAAACAGCACATCCACTAATAAATACAGTTTTAGGATTCAAAGGCTGCTGTGCCAACAGCTCCTGTGCTGAAGCAGAGTTGGTGATACCCATACACAAAGGAAACATAGGCGGACTGATCCCATCCCTGCAACTTGACTGTGTCTTCTCAATCAAGTTTTCCTCATCTCCTTCTTTCCACCAAGTACTGAGTCGTAATGAATCATTCAGTAGTGGTATTTCAGCCAATCAGCATGTTTTCAAAGGGGTTACCTCAAGCTGAGTGCTTCATGGGACATGTGGAAGAGTAGATAAGGCTGAGGTTGGGGAATTAGGAGACTTTGGGTTCTTATTTCTTGTGCCTTTCTTTCTCCCCTAGCTCAAGATGATTTAGTACCTGTGGCGCCTCAATTATGTCCTGCGACATTCCTATATCAAAGTATGCATGTGTGAGTGCATGTATTCCTACTGACATGTTCAGGAATTGAGTACAACTAGGTGGAACCTGCTATTAAGCAGTCTGTGACAGAGTGGGTTTTGATGGACAAGGAGTGACTGATTTTTCTGGTAAAAGCAAGAAGATTTCTGAGTGCAGGACTTGGGCAACTCTTACCAGGAGACACTCTCCTTGACTGTTGAAAAGCAAAATTTTTAGATTGAGCAAGTTGTCAAGGCTCTCTGGAGAAGGTAGTGGAGAGACAAATGTGTTTTCAGGGGAGATTTTGTCCCACCTGTCTCACATACCTCTCTCGAGATGAGCTAATAATCATCCGGAAGTGTCTGCCTCTATATATCCAGCATCAAGAGATCTCATGCTGGAGTTCAGCCTGGAAAACTCCCTTTCTAAATGTTAGTATTAGGTGGCTTTTCTGAGAGAATAGGCCTTCCTCCAATGAGGACATGAGTTACTTCAGTGCTGTAGACTGCAAGACAATGGCTAACTACACAGGTTGTTAACTCTGGAACCTACTGAAAGAGAAGGCAGTCATCCAGTCAGAAGATGAGATTCAGAGGAAATTTCTTTTCCCTTTCCTGTCTGATTCATATCTGTTGTTGTTCTGGTTTCAGCTGGTACTGAAGAATGCAAGGTGATTGCCCTTCCTGAGAATGGCTGATGTGACTGAAACCAGAACATGCTCAGCTATAGAGCTTCATATTCCCCCTTTTCTCTGCTTCCTTCTGTCCCTCTTACAGTAGAGTGGTTTGAAATCTGTGCTGAAAAACTCCTTTCTCTTCCACCACCCTAACCCACCCCAGCAACTCTAGCAAGTATGCATATACTCACACATGTGACAAGAAGCCACAATGATCTTTGCTGCTGCTGTTTTGATGCTGAACAAAAGACCTGGCTCCCACCCCCATCCTTGCTTTATCACCTTCAAGATTCTGTGTCAGGGATCAATGCTACAGATGTTGACTTAGCCATGATTCTAGCAGGAGACTTTTAAGACATTTCAGGTACAACAACAAAGAACAGATGTCAATTCATACAGAGGAAAGAGAGATGTTTTGATCTGGGTTTTTGGAAATGAATTTTCATGCAACCTTTATTTCCAATTTTATAGTTTTTCTTTTCCCTGGAATGCATATTAAATGCTGATAGCCTGTTATCCTTGACCTTTAGAGCTTGTGAATTTGAAAATCCAATTCCCTGTGAAAAGCAATACATACAGTATGGACTTTGAAGAAAATGCCAGTGAGTGTGTTATTTTCTTTTTGGCCCTGTAAGGCATTATTACCAGCAGAAAAAAAGTCATGAGCACAACTTGGGTGGAATACAGTCAATGTGAAGAGGTTTCTTTGACTCCTTGTAAGCTATGATTTTGTTCCCTCAGTGGGGAGAAGGAAACATAAAGATGGTGGGAGAGATAATTCGCTTCCTTCTTTCTCAGCACTCTGGTTATTGTACTCCTTAACTCCTCCAGTACTACCAGAAGGGTTCAGAGCATCTTGGTACAACATGTCTCCAGATATGCCATGGTGTCCTGGTGGGATTTTCATTAAATGCTGCCAAATGATACTGGGAGTATCATGATCATCTTTTCCTTCTGAGGAGTTAAAGGCATTCTGACAGCATTCTCTGGTTGTGCTGGGGACATCCCTTGGAATCTGCCTTCCAGATGTCCTGCAGACATCTGCAGAGGAGTTCTCCTCCAGCAGAGTTATGAACATCTCTCAAGAGTTCTCTTCCAGATGTCATGGAGATAGAATAATATTGCTCCAGATGCACTGGTGAGCATTTACAACCCAGCCAAACAATGGTAGTGCCTAATCTGTCAGTTATACTCCATCCCTTGTCCTTAGCCATAGAACAAGAGGTATTGGCCTTAAGTTGTGCCAGAGGAGGTTCAGGTTGGATATTAGGAAGAATTTATTTTCAGAAAGAGTAGTGAAGCATTGGAACAGGCTGCCCAGGGAGGTGGTGGAGTCACCATCCCTGGAGGTATTCAAGAAAAGGGCAGATGTGTCACTGAGAGACATGATTTAGTGGGCATGGTGGGGATGGGTTGATGATTGGATTAGATGATTTTAGTGATCTTTCCCAACTTTGATGATTCAATGATAAACTCCTTGGAGTTGGAATCTCTTTTATTTTTATAAAGGAGCCAACATTTATATGAAATGCAAAGGCTGGAAGGTCACATGGCCTTAAAATCCGCAAGTCCCTTCATGCACCTCAGCCCTGCTGCCATGCCCAGGTTCAGGAAGGGAGTCTGTAGTAAATCAGGAAGAAAATCAGACCTATCAAAGCAGGATGGGGCTGTGATCACAGAACATCTCACCCCTGGCTGAGCTGCCTGTGAGTGACATGGAACGAATCTTCAAAGGGCTCCATGGATCCTTCACCTTCTCTCATTCCCATGGTGGCAAACCACTCACTGCTCTCAGACAATGAGCTGCATCATGGTGGTTGTTGTGCACAGATATGCTATACCATGCATGGATTTTCTAATACTTTTCTTCCCCTTCGTATTTTTTTTCCATTCCTTTCCTTCTATTGTAGAACTCAAGATTAAATTCAACTTAATTAGAAGGATTATGCATCTTATAAATTTAATATTTCATATGCAAGCATAGGCTTTTATTAAAGGTGTCCTAGGAGGAATAATAATGAGTTATTGCACAATAAATAGTTGGATAGGAATGATCGTGATAAAGGACTGGAACTTCTGGAGCAAAGGAGAGGAAAGGGGAATGTGGATGCTCAGGAAGCATCTCTAGTGACTGTTCAAAGTGCTACTGTCATCTCTTTATCACTTGCAGTGTGATCAACCCAAAATTAAGAGGAATTTTCCTCCAATATTTGCTGGAGAAATATTTGAGAAAGGCTGCTGGGGAGGGGAGGACATAAGGAAGGGCAGGAAGATTCTTGCAAACAGAGGAAACTGATGCAGAGTTTCTGTCTGAAAGCCATGCACAGGAGTTGAGAACAGCTTACTTACTGCCTCCTAAATGCTGGTATGGATGTCTTGGATGCTGTTGGGGTTTTTTTTTTATTACAGTAACAATCCATGCCTCCTTCTGCCCTTGGGAGCAAGAGACAGGACTCAGCAGTGATGTGCAATGTGTCAAGAAGACGCTGCTTTTTGTGCTGCCACTTTGGATTGAGAGTTAGGGTCCCATTCATCTCTTTAAGGGTCTACAGTGTGAGTGTCTTGTGAGCTGGTGTCTATGCTCCCACTGTAGACAACAGAGGTCTAATTAATATCATCAGCAGGATTTAAGGTATGAGTCACTGGGCCATGCGTAGGTGTTTGTTCTAGGATGAGACAACTTGCACTGTAAATCCTGCATGCTGCACAGACAAGGTCTCCATGGACCACAGAAGATGAAAGGCCATGTTTGTCCTGGTGAACAAAATGAGGCCAGAGATTGCCCTTTAGCCTTGAGGACAAATGGACCAGTCTGATTCATGCTTGATAATTTCTGTTAGAGCGCTAGCAAGTCCATCCCTCTGTGTCAGGGAGCTTAGCAATTAAACAGTGTGGACAGTGTGAACTCATGTTTGCTAGCATACCAAGTCCCAGATCATTTCCTAGGAGGGATGAGCCTCTGCCCTAACATCAGTGTCTGCACTGAAGGCACTCAGATGAATCTTACTTCTCTTCTTGGAAAATGATCTGTTGCAGAAGGGGATCATTTTGCCATCCTGTTGCAGAACAACATCCCTATCTGTTAGAGCTGCATGACTTGGACAGCCACTGTCTCCATAGCAGATCCTGATGGCCTGTGGTTATTACCAGTTAGCTGATGGGTGACAACTATCTCTTCAGTTAACAAACACATAGCACTGCTAGGAGTTGTGCAACATACCTGAGCGCCAAAACAGAGCTAAATCAAGGTATGAGTGGGTAAATAGTGCTGGTGAGATGCAGTAATAATTTTAGAACGGGGTATCGAGGTGGGGGGAAAAAAACCATGCAATTCATAGAATCTTAGATTCATTTGAATTGGAAGGGACACTCAGAAAACTCCCCTGCAATGAACAGGGGCACCTGCAGTTAGTTCAGGTTGCTCAGAGCAACCTGATCTAACTGTCTGATCAACCTGATCGGGCTGATGAAAAGAAATGCCCCTGTGAGTCTGCCTTTGACAAGAAGGGAATTAAGATACTATATAAATATGCAATTTTGGACCCCCTGGATTTATGAAATGGAGTTGGCAAATAGCTGGAGCTATCTCTGCTTGTTCTGGTCAGCAAACAGTGCAGCTTGGCCACAGATGGCCCCCCATGCTTGATATTTGTAATTACAAGCAGAGATTATGCAGAAAGTAGATGGAATCAGCTATGAACACCTAGCAGATAGCAGGAGAGCTTAGGCACTGGCTGGTTCTTCACTGCTGGAGGCAGAGATAACACCAAGATATGTGATCAGGCCTGGAGTGCATGTGGCAAACCTACAGGAATCCTGATAGCGGTATTAAAACTGAGGGGAAGGAAAAGGTGAGAAACATATGATTAACATTTTTGATGCAAGCCTGGGGCTAACACAGGGTGCTAATGAATACTGGTGTAGCACAATACCTTTCTCAGTGCCCTCTGTCCTGGCCAGCCTCACAGTAAGGCAAGATTTAACTCTTAAATACAGAAAGAACGGAGCCTTTAGAGGGCCAGGGATGTTGCAGAAAGATAGGGCGAGGGAAAACTCCAGTTTTTGGATCTTTTTTCCACATGTTGTGGTGATAAATAAGGAGATCATGTAGCAGCCTGAGTTGGGTGCTTGGTGCCAGTAGCTCTGCCAGCCACCAGCTTCTGTCTTTGTGACAAGCATTATTTCCCTCATCCCCTTGAGGAGCATAATGAGGTATTTGTTCTTCCTCACTCCACACAGAGCATGGCCAAATCCCTACGACAGCTGTACTGCAACAGGCTGCCCAGGGAGGAGATGAAATCACCATCCCTGGAGGTGTTCAAGAAGAGGGTAGATGTGGCACTGAGGGATGTGATTTAGTGAGCATGGTGGGGATGGGTTGATGGTTGGACTAGGTGATATTAGTGGTCTTTTTTTAACCTCAGTGATTCTATGGTTTTATCTAAGCTGATCCTGCAAATATTCAGTAGTCTTTAAACAACTGAAGTTAGCAAAACTGGTAGGAAAAGGGACATCCAGAGCTTTCCACAACCTGTCTGCTATGGTTGCTGAGATTTCTATGGTCTGTGTGGATCAGAAGAGGTCTATGTGGATCATGGACTGAACGAACACAAAGCAGAAGGATGCTCTCATGTCTCACTGCAATTGGGACATGAGGATATCACAGAGGATTACAAAAGCAATGCCACTGTTGGTCTCCAATGTATGAGGGCTGCACCAAAAATAGTGCCTCCAATTTTACTATGTTAATCCATAAAGTCAGAGGCAGATGTTGGTGGTATAGCAGTAGAGGTTGAACATTCTCATGAATATTCTATTATGTTTTGTTGCTGTGTGACAGATGACAGCAGAGAGGCACTCTGACCTAATAGTGTCTGACATGGAAGTGTGTATGAAGCAAAGGTGTGTCAGTGCATTCCTCCATGTGAAAAATACTGCATCCATTGATATTCATTGACACGTTTATGGAGACTGGATGTGGGCACAGTGAGGTGGTGGGTGGTGCATTTCAGCAATGACGTTGTCATAGTAGCTGTGAAACCATGGGTCACCTCCACTGGTGCAGATTTTTACAAGTGCAGCATGCATGCTATTGTTCATTGCTGGTGAAAATGCATAGCTAATGATAGTGACTGTTGAAAAGTAGTGTTTCGTAGCTGAGAATTTGCTTTATCAGACAGTGTTATCATGCTCTTTATATGTGTTGTAATTTCCACGGAAATAAATAGGAGGCATTACTTTTGGAGCAACTTACGTACCTCACAGGTCCACTTCATCTTGCAGACAGCAGAAAATTCCCCTTTTCCCTTCGTGTCTGTACTTCCTTTGCAGTGAATTAGAAACTGGTGAAATAAAATGAGGAGAAAGGGGAGAAGACATTGTTTGGGTCCAAAATGTCTGTAGCTTTCTGCATTTTCTCTTTTTCTGAATGCATCCAAACAAGACAACAGAAACTGATGATTCAATAATGTGCAGGGCTGGGAGACAACGGGGAAAGAAAAACAACAAGGCAAAGAGGGTTTTAATAACCACTAATTGAGGCTGTAATTAAATCTTGGTTTCTGTTTGGAAAACAAGCATCTCATTTTGTGTGCGTGGCCCTGCTTCCCACCACATCTGCACCCATGTTTTCTTGTGGGCAATCACGGAGCATGCTGTGAGCTGATTAGCAAATACAGGTGTGACAGGCACTGTCTCCTGCGAAGGAAAAAGTAGGAGGAGAAGAGGGTCTGAAGAGCTTATTGCCAAAGGTGGAGCCAGCTCTGGGCTACAGGAAAGCAGGAACCTGCAGACAAGTGTGGGGCCAGCGTGATCCTTCTTTGGTACTTGATAGGGTTGAGGGAAGGCTGCAGAAAGGAAAGGACTGTGGGGCTACATACTTGATGTCAGTGATTTCAGGCAGTACATGGGTTTGCAGGAGAGATTCAACCTCAGTGGAAAGGCTGAGCATCAGCACTGGAGTTGTTCTTGTACGTCCATACATGTCACTGTCCTCTTGCCCATCCCACCAAGGGGTTCTGGTCTTACACTGTATGCCCAGACCTTCAGCATGCCTGTGAGGGTGCTGCTGGCACTGGTCAGAGCTCTGCCAGGGACTCTGCTAGCAGAGTGTTCTTTGCCCTGGTTCATCTGCTTTTTTGTGCTTAACCTCGGCAGTGGATACCTCTATAAGGGAATGTGGAGTACACAAGAAGCAGAACCTCCAGATCACATGGAGAACCACAGCAACAGCAGGCTAACACATATATGTGGCCAGACACTGGGACACAGAAGCAGGCATGTGGTCTCCCACTAACAGAATCCCACTCAGAATCTGCTTGCGTGATCATTTCTTCTTGTTTATTAAGAGGTATAGCAGTAATATTACTGCGGCCACTGCCTCATTTCCTGTCACCTTCTTGTTTTAGTTCTGCCCACTAATGGATAGGAGCTAAGTGTAGGTGCTGCTCCTGGTCTCTGTTAGACCATGACCAGGCAGGAGGGCTGCATTTGACCTTCATTTAAATTCTAGAAGCACCACTCAGCAGTATCTCCTGCCATCAATAAACCAATGCAAACAGAGATAAGCCAGATAAAGCTAAAGTAGGTCACTTCTGCAGCACAATGACATCCAGATCAGTTATTCCTTACACAGCCCTAGATGTTAACTCTCTCTTCTATCATAGCATTTCTTTTCTCTTCTTTTTTTTTTTTTTTTTCTAAAGCTGCTGGGGATCAAGGCAGAATTATCAGGCTGGTTCCTCACTACAAGAAATACATTGAGGCCCTGGAGCATCTCCATAGAAAGGCAACGAAGGGTCTGGAGAACAAGTCTTATGGGCAGCAGCTGAAGGATCTGGGGTGATTCAGTCTGTAGAGGAGGAAGCTCTGGAGAGACCTCATTGTTATCTATAACTTCCTGAAAGGAGGTTGTGGTGAGGTGAAGGTCAGCCTCTTCTCCTAGGTAACAGTGATAGGATGAGAGGTGATGGCTTTAAGTTGCTCCAGAGGAGGTTCAGGATGGATATTAGGAACAATTTCTCCAAAAGAGCAGTGATGCACTGGAACAGCCTGCTTAGAGAGGTGGCAGAAGTGTTTAAGAAGTGTGGAGGTGTGGCACTGAGGAATATGGTTTAGTTGGCATGGTGGGGATGGGTTGATGGTTGGACTGGATGATCTTAATGACCTTTTCCAACCTTAATGATTCTATGATACAAAGCTCTCCTCACAGCTCTATCATGGGTCAGACTGAGGGCATCACGAGATTGTTCTGTAGGTATATGTTGGATGAGTTCATGGAGGGTTTGAATATGTTTGTAGATTCTGCTTTTCTACCAGTTAGAAAACCTCATGCAGATGGTGGAAGAAAGCTTACCTGGCTCCTCTCAAGGACCCATATTCTTTATATATAGGATTCATTCCGTGATGTATCTCTGGAAAGAACACAACTGCAAATAATTGCCTTAATACTGGATCACCTTCAAGCCTTGATGTTGACTTAGAGCCATAAACTACCCTTGGTTATGAGAGAAGTTTTCAGTCCCAGTTGCCTATTTTTTCACTGGCTTCTTGACTGAGAACCCTAAAGACTGGTTAGTGTCCCATAGAATGTCATCCTTAGACCACGAGATGGCAACTGATCCTTTATGATGCCCCCTAAGGCCAAACTGCAGCTGGTGGCATGTAAGTGAAAAGCTTAGTGACCTACACAGCATCACCTAAGCTACCCAGGCATCTAGGTTTTTAATGATTTTATCGCTAAAAATATCAGTAATGTTTATTAGCTAATACAGATTCCAAGTGCATTTGTGAAAGCAGAAAAACCTCTGAAGATTCTTCTAAGGACTCCTATAGAAGTGAAGAAATGTAAGCATTAGCTCAATATTGGAAGAACTCTAGAAACCAGAGCAAGAAATTTCTGTAAAAGCTCTGTCTTCTTTAGAATAAACATTAGTGGGAAATATATTTTCAAACTTATTTGAAAGCCCATTCTTGAAGAACGAGGACCTGAAAGTGATCCTCATCTATCCAAGAAAACAGAAATGACACCATGGAAGTTATGTGTTTAGAATATCACTGGCTTGAACTGCAAATAATCACTTCTTTGTGCTACCTCTGGAATGGGAAAGAAATTCTTTGCAAAACAAAATGATAAAATCTCACCAAACAGCATCTTGCTTGATATTCCACAAGATGGAAATACGGCACCATCCAACAAATTAACTGTTGGAGTGAACAACTCATCCAGCTCTGAGTGATGCTGGTAAATGAGACGAGAATCGCTGGACACCCAGATCCAAGCCCCAGATATGTGGTCGTCAGGGATAGGCAGATCTACTGTGGGTAAAAAATTGTGTTAACCCAGACATTTCTCTTGTCCTCTGAGCCTAGATGAAGATCTTAACTTCTCCTAAAAGCCTTTCTCCTGCCTCTCCCAAACAGTTGTTCCTTTGACACCTGAAGAAGGAGGAACAGAGACGGTGAGAGTACCTACATGTTATGACATCTGGAAATCCTTATCAAGAATGAAACACTTGAGCAACTCATTTCTCAGCATTTATTCAAAGAACAGAGATGCTGTCTGCAATGCTCTGCAACTTGGTGCCCTATATTCTCTCCTATTAATTATCTTCATTTTATATTTCAGATACTGCCAACAGCCTTCATGTATCTTTTCTGGGGATGGGTTGGTGCTGGTGTCTGGTACCTACAGAACCTAGGGAGACAGCTGCCCTTGCACCATCCACAAGAAACAGTGTGACATGACATTAGCAAATCTTATTTTATATGTTTGCTAACAGTAGGCGTCGTGTTCCCTGCCCAAGGTAGAAGGGCTGTATTTAAGGTCCTAAAGATTCATATTTCCTCTGCTCTTCCTGTGCTTCTGAGCAGCCCGATCTAGCTGTAGCTGTCCCTGTTTACTGCAGGGAAGTTAGACTGGATGGCCTTTAAGAGTCTCTTCCAACTCTAAAGACTATATGACTCTGTGATCCCAAGGAGCAATGGCAACTAGGCGAGGCTGTGAGGGATAGGGGATGGAGAAGACAGGTGACCTTGATTTCTCTCAGCTACACCCCACTCCCCATGTTCTCTTGCAGTGAGGTTTTTTTAGAGAAAGTCTTCCATTTTGCTGTGCTAGTCACTGAGTCAACTGTCATTGACTGCTTTATCCAGGGTTGTGCTCCTAGTGAACTTGCAGGCTTTTAGGTCTGGTTGACAGCAAGCTAGAATAAAATAATTTCTGCCAAAACAATGTGAAAATACATATGTGTATATAATAGGTACTTTAAATATTTGTAGGAAGTCCTAAAGGTAAGAAAGAATTGGGAAGAAAGCTGACTAATTTGTCCATTTACCCAGCCCACTTTACCTGCATGAACTGAATTAGCCACATTACTCACTACAAGGTAAGGGGAAGAGGCCAGCATGCTTCTCTGGTTTGAGCAAAGTATGAAAAGCCCCGAAACTGCTGCGTGAGAAGTTGCCCTGTTCATTGAGGTACTGACCCTGCAGAAAAAGGGCTGAACAGGGAAACTTCAGCTATTGGTTTCTTAAGCCTTCCCCTGCACGACACTGGTGTTGTGCCCAACACATGTCCTGGTAGATCAGACGTGGGTGAGAAGGAAGGGCTGTTATGGATCAGTCATCTGAGTTTCAAAGGCAGGGGAAGAGCAGGAAGGCTCTGGTCCTTGTCTCTGAGAGGTAGTGGGGCTTTCTCCCCCATTTTGAAGCAGAGGTGAGTTCTGTCACTCCCAGAAGATGGGTGCCTTCAGAACAGGATTGATCTCAGCACAGATTCACTTTGCATTGGCTTTTTTCCCCTAATAGGAGCTGTCCTTATTTCTGTATCATTCACTTTTTTTTTTTTTTTCCCTAAAACTGCTTATCTTCCCACTGCATTTTGCCCTCCTGGCTATCCTAGCATCCAGGAGAACTTGTGAAACTCAGGATGTCTTTATTTGTTTTGTGTGCAGTCTCTCCTCCTCTTAGATGGATTTTTGGGCTAGCAGAAATGCTACAGCCAAAGGCACATAAGAGAGAGGATGTGGCTGGCACTGCATCTCGTTCCCTCTGCTTCCTTGGCTTGGTGACTAGGCAACCAGCTGCACAGGAATTAGTCATCTGACCAGATGTCTAAAGCCTCTGTTGAAGCTCCAGATCTGTTTGCTAGTGGAGGTCAAGTGACTTGTGTAGGGAGCTGGGACATGAATCCTCCCATGGTATTACATGCCAAGTCCTGACCATCAAATCTCAATCTCATGGCTCAAATCTCTGCTGCTGGATCTTCATCGAGACCTGCTGCTCTCACCACATTTTCCATTTTGAAACACCCCAGGAGGCAGCAGGAAGCCTTGTCCTGCTACATCCTATATTTGGTGCTATTTCATCTGTTTCTTTTCTCTCCTATGTCGTTTGGGGATCAGGCTTTGCTGGCAGCCCTCAGCAAGGCACATGCCCAGTCTGGCAATAAAGCCTCCTCCGGAAGCACTCCCATTTTCCTTGTATGTTAATACGACCCTAATGGCCTCATTAGTTTTAATTTGTTTGGCCACCAGATTTAGATGAGACATATTCCAGTGATAACGCCAGACCTGAAGAGAGTAAACAGTGACTAATTAATGCAGTTAAAGTTATTACTGAGGATGGTTGTTGAGGAGGCTGGTGCTGGAAGGCATGATTTCATGCACCTGGCCACAGCCATTGCTTCACAGCTTTTGTCCTTCAGAAACTCAGAGCTGGTGAACAGCATCTGTAACCTACCCTTGAGGGAGGTCAAAGAAACGTGTCTGGCACAGGGACAACACATCAGTTAGCACGGTAAGTACAGAAATGTAAGGGTAGATCCAAGGGAGGGCAATGTCTCACTGCCCAGTTTCACAGGGCTTCAGAGCAGTCAGTTAAATTGGCTCTGAGGGCAGTAAACTGCACAAGCTTGTGCCATATGGCATCATCTGTGTCAGCATGAACAGAGGGAATTTGCACCTTCAGGTGCAAACATAGGTAAGGATGAAGGAGTCCCAAAGGGGATGAAGTGCTGCATAAGCCAATGTGTGTTTTTAACTTCAAACATTATTTGCAGTGGAAAAAATAGCCTCAGATGACTCCTTATATCTCTGCTCTGATACAGTCAGAGACCTTTCTTTGGGTAAAAGACTGAAAAACAGCTAGGATAAATGATGAAAGTGGGGAAAACAGAGCACAGAGTGGATGTACTGAGGTCCCAGAAGGGTCAAAAAAGAGGAAAAGTCTCCCCAAAACACTGACAACCTACCCTGGCTTGTGTTCTTGCAACAGAGAAAAGAAACACCCTTCCCTTTGTCCCATGATGTCCTGCCCATCAATACTTAAAAAATGGGTACATGTGAAACCTCCTTTCCTCGTGGTATCTGTTCCCCAAACACCACAAATATTGAACACCTTAGCTGTATCAGAGAACATCATCTCACCCTTGGCTCCACTTCCGAGCTCCTGATTTCATCTGATGTTAAATATTGCTTTGCTTTCGCAAGTGGAGAACAAGCCTCTGTGAGGCACTCCAGGGAAATTCCTTTCCTCTCCAGGAAGCAATGGTCGTCAGTGCCAGGAGAGAAACAGGGCACTCCTCTGTGCCTGTGTGCATGCATTTCAACTGTGTGTTCTGCATTGCTTTAGTTATGGCTGGCTGCAATAAACAATGTATATTTAGCATAAAAGATGCTTATCTGGCAAGGGCATCTCTGAGTCATGGGAGGAAAGGGTTGAGTACCACCGAGTAGAGCTTTTCTTCCACATTTCTTCTGAAGATGGGGAAAAGATAGATTCCATGCACAGGAATTTGCCGATGTGTACTCCAATGAGGATAAATTTTCTCTATCAGTCAAGTACAGATCAGAGATTTTTTTTCAAGTTCAGGCCCATTACTGCTATGGACTACTATACCCTTTGGCATAGATGCATCTTGAGCTCATGAAACAAATAAAGAGGTGAGTGCACATACGAGCAAGCACTTGTACGGACCCAAGCTCTTCTTGTGTTTGGCCATATTAAGGGTGGGAAGTGTGAGCAGATATCAGTCCAGACATCAGCACATATGCTGACTGTAGATCTTCAGCTACAGTCCAGAAAGCCCCATAGATGTATGCTATGGTGTCCTGCTCTCTGCTCTGTTCAGACAGAGGATCTGACCACAGCACACGGTGGTTTCCTTCCAACCTTTGAGTCCCTTTGCACACTACCCACAACACCCAAGCATAGCTGCCTAACCAGATACCATTATAGTCTTTATCCCAACTACTTTCAAGGATAGAAATAAGAGTGCTTGCAGAGACAACAGCAGTTCTTACTCTCATTAGGTTGTAGTTACCTTTGTTAGCTGTCTGAAACACAGCACAGAGTAGATCAACCCGTGCTGTGTACAGATCAGCTAACACAGGCCTGGTGGATTCATTACAGCCCATAGTCCTGGGGAGATGAGCACCTAAAAAGACAATGAAGCTGAATTCATCATAGGTGGTTGTCTAGACTCCTGCTTTATTCAGAGAAAAACAGGTGCTTTCAGAGCACGATTAATCTCATTCTAAAGTAGACATCTCAAATAGGTCAGATGACTCATGCCCTGGCAGGGCTTATTTCTCTCTGCAGACTATAAAGGGAGGTGAAGGTGACTAGCTTAGCAGCAGACGGTCAGTGTGGTAGACATCTAACATTAGGAAAGATGAATCCCTTCCCATGAGGCAAATCAAAGCACTGGACTTTGCACTCTACAAGAAGGGGACTAAAATCGTCTGGACAGTCCAATCTACTCAAAAGGCTTGTGGAGGGAGGTGTATCAGGCCAAAGAAGAAAATCTTTTTGAGTACATGTTACCTGGCAATTATGACACCAGGAACTGTAGTTTCAGTACAGAAGTGGGAAAAACTGAGGAAGAGGGTGAAGCAGAGTAGACCATGATGGAGGCTGCATAGAGCTCTTAAAAAGTTCAGGCATTTTCCATCTCCACCATGACTGCCCAAGATGAGCAAAGGGAGAGACAGAACTGCAGTCATACAGGGAGCAGGATGGAAATATCCAGAGGTTGCAAATCCAGCTTTTTCCTCTGTATTCAGTGCTTCTGCTGTCCTTCAATACCAGTCTGTGTGGTGTAATAAAGGACTATACCAGGACACCAGAACAATGACATTCCAGCTTGGTCCTGTTTAACAACTGGACCACGCTTTCTGGGGACAGAAACTCAGGTCTGGGACACCAAAATGTACCGACTACATTGGTTGTCTCTGGAAAAACACAGGTCAGGGTACACTTGGCAAATGGGTCGTGTCTCCTTCTTACTGCTTTGCTGGAGAATGGGTAGGTCACCATAAGGTCTTGAAATAACCATACTTTCCTTGCACTTCTGAGAGTCTTTTCCATGCAAGAAGCTTTCCTGTCTGTTGGGAACTGACCTGTTTGCAGACAAACCAATCCGTGGTTCAACTCTGGTTAAACTCCAGGGCTTTTCCATGGTCCCCAGCTCAGAAGCACACAGCCACTCCTGTTGGACAGGATCTCAGCTCAGCTGTGCTCAGCATACGGGGATGCAGTGAGATATTTTTGGGCCAGGTTTGTTTCAACAGTGAACCATGGATGCTGCCAGGAAATCAGCTCTAGCAGCTTACTGGACCATATGGGAACCTTCTGGGATGTCTCTGAGGGATATCCTCGGACTTTTGGTTTCAGAGGATTACAGTTCCTTCCATCCTCTGGACTTCAGTGAGAATTCATAGGAAGGAGGCTGGGGATTGGACCCCTGTGTGTATTCAAAGCTAGAGAACCAGTGTGAACCACCAAAGTCAGGGTTTTAAAGTAGCATTTTAATAGATACACTTTTTACTCTAAATTCCTTCCATCTCATATTAGATTTTAGATTCTGGTTCTCTCAGTGTGGAGAAAAGATATGGGGGAGATCTTCCCTGTTAGCTTGTGGGATTATTGAGTGGGATGGCTCTGCTCCAAGAATACTCCTATTTCTCTTAGTGCTTGGCATAGGAACAAGTAAGAATATCCTCTCTTTTCAACACCTGAGCATCTTTCCCCACAGAAGCCCAGCCCTGCTGTTGTCTGGGCACACGTCCCTTTTGGAAGAAAAGCTGTTTGCTTCCCCGAAGCCTCCTTCTCTCAGGAGGAAGACCATCCCTTTGAGCAGAATTAGTTAAAAATACCTTATATTTTTTAACATGTTTTTTTAATGTTTAAATGCATTGTACTTGAACAGTAATTGCAATTCATACTGAGCAGTCATCATGTCATCTGTCACAATAACAAACTGCTTAATAGATGTACACGGATGGGCTGTTGCCAGAGCTCCAGAGAGACAAAAGCTTTGGCTTCAAGGGACATGTCATTCTTTGCTTGACAAGATCTAAGCAGTCAGAGGGGCTGGCTGCTCCTGATGTACAAGTATGCCCAGAACTTCCCCTGGGCCTTTTTCTGCTCCTTCCTGACGTATGACCCAAGTTATAACTTTGCTGGATACATGCTTCACAAATGCAGCTCTCTATTTGCTCGCTCCTTTCCACTCCATCTCCCTCATGTCTTGTTGCTCCTTTTTATTTTCTTACAACTGAAGGTGAAGCTGAGTTCAAGATGTTTTGTGTGTGTGTGTGCTGAGCTGGAGGCACTTACTGTCCCGAAGGTGATGTGACCAGCTCATGGTATCTCCTTAGACAATGGCAATATGGCACTGTGGGGCTGAAGTTCCCTTTCTACCCTCCCATGTTTGAGGGTTGCTGGGAACAACTCTTCCTCTGGGAAAAGCTGTTGTGGAAAAAGGAAGGAATTAAAGATTAGAGAGTGCTCAAGTCATGTTAGAGATGTCATTCAAACTAATTACCAAAACTAACCAGGCCTGCAGGTGAGATTTTGGCTGAGGAAGTTGTAAGGATTAATATACAGAAAATTAGCTGCCTGTGGAAATGTTAAAACTGGAAGTGAATCTTGCTTGCTGAGACTAAGGATGTGCCCACTCTTTGTGATCTGATGTGGGTTGTGGACTTCCCTGATCCAAAGTGGCTCTGAATCAAATATGGGGTATATTTGATGCAATCATGGAATCATTTAGGTTGAAAAAGACCTCTAAGATCATCTAGGCCAATTGTCGACCCATCCCAACCATGACCACTAACCATATCCCTTAGTGCCACATCTCCACAGTTCTTGAACACCACCAGGGACAGTGACACCACCACCTCCCTGGGCAGCCTGTGCCAATACCTCACCACTCTTTCAGAGTAGATTTCATTCCTAATATCCAAGATATGAATTCCACTCCCCAGCATCAAGACCAGTGCTAATGACCAAAATCTCTCCCAACAAGGTGCTTTGAATCTCATTGCTATCCCGCACTGCACCACATGGAATGACAGTGCAGAAGGCCTTAACTGAAAGCTTGTGGTATGTAACTTATGAAAATGAGGACCCACACTTCAAGGGCTGGTGTAGCTCCCCACACTGTGTATTTGGACCATCACGGTGAGCATAGAAGGCCTTGAAAGTTTTACATGAAATGATTACAGAACAGCGCTCAGTGGAGATGAGAGGTTGAAATGATGGGTTTGTGGCAGGGGGAGAGGGATCTGCCAAACTATGACATCAACAGCACCAGATCTATAAAGCAACATGCAGACAGGACCTAAGGACCTGCTCCCTCCAGGGCTTGTGAGCACCCTGGCCAGGTGTACAGTCCATTTCCTGTACAGACACTGTCTGGCTTTTTATTGAGTCCTTATTCCTTCCCTTTGGAAGGAATTCTGAGCACATCTGAGGTCATTTAGTAGAGCCAAGGACAAAGGCCTTTGTGATGCCTGTTGGCTATGGAAAAATACGTCTCATATCCCTGGTGTTACTGGGACTGGCTACACTGGGAAAAGAATTGGATCAAGTTAGATGAGTTAGGAAAAAAAGAGAAGGAAATGGGAGGGAAAGGGATATTTTATGCCTTTCTACAATATGTGCTGCTCTCAAGCAAGCTATCTGAACACTGCTCTCCCTCCACAGTCTTAGCTATTGCGGCCATGGACCTGTGCATGCAAGAGTTGCAAATCCTTTATTAAGATGTGGTTCTAGGGCTTGAATGCCTTTGACAGGTCTTCATGCAGGGAACACACAGCAGCTGCCTGGTTCTGCCTGGCTGCACAATGGAGGCGGCTGGAGGAGGAGAGATGTTCCCTGTCACACCTGAAGGGACATGCTGGGCACTGCATGCTTGTTCTGACAGCTGCTTTCCTGCCTCCCTTCTTTCTCCCTTTTCATGGAGAAAAAATTTGCAAAGTATGGCGTGCTGTGGAAAATGGCATTTGCTGACCTGAAGCTGGTTATTGTGTCATCAGGACATGGAAGAAAGGAGCTTGCACCTTCAAAGCAGGGCTGCAAAGGTCAACAGTGAAACAGAGAATGAAAGTGCTTGTTGGAACTACACGACGTGAAATGGTTGCTTTCCTCAAATACTTCAACTAATGAGCAGGAATGTTGTTGTTTTGTTTGAAAATTGGCCCTGGAGAGGTGTTTTCTGCAGCATCATCAGCCAGTGCATTGCAGGTGTGCCTATGAACATCCACAAGTCTATGGATCCCAATAAGGCACATCTCATAATCCTAAGGGAATTGGCTACTCTCTATGATATTTGAGAAGTCATGGCTATCAGGTGAAGTCCCTGATGACTGGAAAAAGGAAACATCATATCAATTTTTTAAAAGGGTGAAAAAGATGACCCCAAGAACTACTGACCAGTCCATCTCACCTCTGTGCCAGGGAAGATCATGGAACAGATCCTCCTGGAAGCGATGCTAAGGCGCATCAAAGGCAGGGAAGTGATATGGGAGAACATATAGTATGGGAGCATGGCTTCACCAAGGGCAAATCCTGCTTAACCAGCCTAGTAGCCTTCTACGATGGTGTTACTTTATCAATGGACAAGGGAAGAGCCACTGATGTCATCTATCTGGACTTCACTAAGACCTTTGACACAGTACCCCACGACGTTCTTCTCTCCAAATTGGAAAGATATGGATTTGATGGGTGGACTGTTCAATGGATAAAGAACTGGCTGCAGGATTTGGCCCAGAGAGTGGTGGTCAATGTATCAATATCTGGATAGAAATTGGTGATGAGTAGTGTCCTCTGGGGGTTGGTTATGGGGCCAATACTCTTTAATTTCTTCATCAGTGACAATGACAGTGGGGTCAAGTGCACCCTCCTAAAGGTCTGCTGCAGGAGAGATGGGGACAGACTCTTTAGCAGGGTATGTGGTGACAGAACAAGGAGAAATGGTTTCAAGCTCAAAGAAGATAGATTTAAGTTAGATATATGGAAAAAATATTGTGGCACTGAAACAGGTTGCCCAGTGATGTAGTTGATGTCCCATCCCTGTAGACTTTCAAGGAGAGGCTGGATAAGGTCCTGGACAACCTTATATAGCTGTGGAGTCCCTGTTCATTGCAGGGGAGTTGGACTAGGTGGCCTTAAGATGTCTCTTCCAACTCCAAGGATACTATGATTCTGTGATTCTATGATTCTATGAGCTTGCCTCCCTTCCAAGGGTTGCTGAAGGCTGGGGAAGCTCAAGCAAGTGCCTCAGTTTAAGACTGCTATTGAAGTTTCAGCAAGGAGCAGATCCTGCCCTCCCTCTGCAGCTGGGAAGCGGAGACATACAAGTTAAGTGACTTTACCCAAGTTTCAGAGTGGAGTCAGGAATAGAAGCAGTGTCCCTTGGCCCCTTCGGGGATGAATCATCCTTGTAAATCCTCTTGCCTTGACTGATCTGGTAAATATAGGGTGTGAGAAAGGGTGATTAAGTGACTTATCTGAAGTCACATGTGGCATTTATGGGATTTGGACACAATCCTAAACCGGCTCCACTCCTTTAACCACTATGCTTTCCCTTCTGTAGCTGTGACCCTGCAAGCGTACAAACACCGTCATGTATTACAGCAGCAGAAAATAAATTCACAGCCAGCCTGGAAAGTCAACTCCCCAAGGAAATACAAGATTAATCCCATATGGGAGAAGATGCAATCTAAAGCAGACTGTTAATTAATTATTATTATCTTAACCAACCCAAGTATGGAGACAGGGACACAAGTTAGGTTACAATTTTTGACAGATGCAGATTGATTTCTTAGAGGATCCACACCAGACAGAGCAGCTAATCCCTTTCACAAAGGTAAAATTGTTAATCTGATTTGCATGCCTGGCTGGCTGCTTTTGTCCTGCCGATTAGTTTAGAAGTCACTAGCCGGTGACGAATAAATGAGAAGTTCTGACTGGGCTTCATCCTGAAATGAATTTTTGAATGACTTCAGAAACCATCTCCCTGGGGACATTCTCTGCCTCCTGAAACAACCCAAACTGAAAGGAGAGGAAGGAGATGGGTGGGGCTGGGGGTGAGGAAAGAGATGAGACAAAGGGTAGCTATTAATTAAGGTCCAGGAGCACATCTGAAGGAACTGACAGGTGGCAGCCAGCTTTAGTATCTTGTAAGTCAACTCATTAAACACCAGCCTTTGCTTGCATTTGTAATATTTGCAAAGAGAGTGGTTGAGTTTTTTCTCCAGGGAAAGCTGACCTGCTCTGCGTTATGTTTAAAACATACAGTGATGCTCAAACTGGGACTGCAATCCATGCCTGTTAAGCAGAAAGACCAAGTTTGGGCTGCTAAAGTATGCGGTCTATTTTAACCAAATGCAGTCTTTTGTTTTAGGATCTTTCCTCTTGCTGGTGGAAAATGTTGTTCCTTATTTTGTCTTTTAGTGACGGGTAAATTATTGTGTGTAAGGAGTTACTGAGTCTCAGGTTATCTGAAAATTGCTGAATTCACAGTAGAGGATAATCTACCTGAACAATCTTTGGTCAGTGATTCAGTGATAGAGAGGTCTTTTCTTGAGAGCTGCTGTTAGTGTTTCTACTTCACTGCTGATATCAACCTGATCTCCAGCCCAAGACCTCAGACAGGCAGCTCACAGGGAGACATCTACACAGAGACACCTAAATGTGTCTTCGTAGAATCATAAATGTTGGAAAAGATCGCTAAGATCATCTATTCCAAATGTCAACTCACACCCACCATGCCCACTAACCATGTCCCTCTGTGCCACATTTGGCCTTTTCTTGAACACCTCCTGGGTTGGTGACTCCATCACCTCCCTGGGCAGCCTGTTCCAATGCATCAACACTCTGAGAAGAAATTTTTTATAATATCCTATCTGACCCTCCCCTGGTGCAACTTAAGGCCATTCCCTCTCATCGCTGTTGCCCAGGAGAAGAGGCCAACCCCACCTCACCACAGCCTCCTTTCAGTCAGTTGTGGAGAATGTGCTTTTCTTCTTGCTTTTAGTTCCTGAGAAGGTTTTGCAGGACTGTATCTAATATCTCTGCTTTTATTTTTTTTTTTTTGGTTGCTGTTATTTCACTGTCTTCTCATCTACCTCTCCTAGCTGTTTTAGTGCTGCTGTTTCTGCTAAATCTAAACATCTCTCCAAGTGTCTTTTCAGTTGTTCTTTCCAATAAGTTAAAGTTGCTGATCGTATGCCCGGGATGTATATCTGAGACACAGTGCCTCTATTCTAGTGAAATGAAATCACTGAGACACGTGTCACAGTAGTAGGAAATTTAAAATGTTGGCATGGGCCATTTGTGACAGTGGGTTTGGATGAGGACACTCTGTTTTGGAAACTAGAAGAGTGGCAGTATTAACATGCTCAGCTAACAGGACATGATGGATTTGTCCCTGTGATAGGCAGAGGCAAAGGAGATAGGTTAGAGCTAACTGCACTACTGTTAGAAAGGTGGTCAGCAGCAATGTGGCTGCAGTCTGTCCCTGAAAAGCTGTACACATGTACCTTCAGGCCAAACCTCCCCATCGACCGAGTCACCAGTGGAGGGTTTGCACCCAGCTGGATTTGGGCATAGTCAATGATATAACAAAGAAATTCTGGGAGAGTAAAAGTAGGCAGATCCTTTGGAAGCCAAAGCTCAATGAAGAGGAGGCAGATTTGTGTCTACACCACTTTTCAACATAGGAGAAACCTTGCAGATGTAACTGAAATGAAACCAGCTCTTTGTAGCTTTTGAATAAGGCCAAATCATGTAACACTTGGAGATTAAATCTGCCCCATTCCTCATGCTGCTGAAGTTCTGTCAGCCTGGAAAGGTTCACATGTCTTAATTGATCTGTCCGAAGCTCTGCTGGAGGTTGATTGCAGAGCTGAGAACAGAGCCAAGTTAAAATCTCAAGCCATGGACCTTCCTTCCTCTCCTATGCAGATGCAAAGGTGATGCCTTGTGTGATACAGCAATTAATCCTGGCTACTGCAGCGAGTTTGATGGCTGCAGTTGGTGACACCTAGTTGCCCAGAAATGCTATCAGCTCTGTAACACAATTTACAATAAGTCATCATTAATTAATGCTAAGTTATGAAGCGCTTCTAGAGAAAGTGACACACCAAATTGACATCAATGCAAGAAGAGTTCATTATGGGTAATGTTACAACAATATAGGACGGTGGAATTAATGATGAATTTCAGTGTTAAGTATCACTTTTGCCATGCTTTAGTGCTTTGTCTCAGAGAAGGGGGCTGCTTAGAGAGGAACTGGGAAAGGGCAGCATCATCATAGCTTGCATTAAAAAAACAAAGCATATTCTTTGTTTGTATGTCCGTGTACACACTGTCCGAGCTGTCCCCTCCTTACACAGACTCACTCACACACTCTTGAACCCTCAGTCAGTGAAAGAGAGGACCACAGCTGAAGAAAAAGGGTAAAATGAAGTGAAATGAGAAACAGGGAAATATTGTTTACATTCCAGATCCAGGGAGGAGAATTTCTATATCTATTCCCCCAAAACTGCAAAACTGCATGCAGATTGTCTCTAGATGGTCTTCCACAATGGGCTACAAAGCCAAGCCAGAGCAATTCCCTCAGCTAATCAATATACAAAGTGCTGCTGTGGTTCTGATCTCAGTCAAAGTAACACACGCTCTCCTCATCACAAAGGCTTGTGAGATCAAAACCAGAAATTCAATTAAAAAAAACCAATTCCACTCCTGTGTAGCTGCACTTCCAAAACAAAGCAACACTGATACTGAAGTGCTTGATGCTGACAGTCCCACTGAGCAACAAATATACTTGCATCCTGGGAGCAGGCCCTAAGAATAATAATAATAATAAAAATTCAATATGAGGGTTACTGATAAAAACAGATAGGAAAGAACGAGTTAGGTTGTAGTGGATGAGTGCTCAGATGCCTCACTTGAGTGGACTTTTTCTCGGCAGTGAAAAACATTACCTATTCCTTCCTCTTTGCCCAAGGACACAGAAGACTCAGCTGCCACAATCGCAGGCCTAACTAAGACTAAAATCTCTGATAGAATTACTCTAGTGACCCATCTCTCAGGAGGAGAACTTGAAAAATATTTTCCTCTGAGTTATTCTAAATCTGATTAGGTATGGAGAAAGCTCTTCTTGCAAATTTTCCAAAAGAATATGAGGGAACAAAAGATCTCCAGATAAAAGAGAGAAAGAGGGAAAGAACATTTATTACAGAGGCGTTTGTGGTAGAAATTGCTGAATTCAAGACTGGAAGTTCCATCAGTGAATGGGTGGGAATAATAAGACTGGATGGGTAACTAGTTCCACTGTTTGATTATATGACTTTGAGCAAATTTTCTTCAGCAGCTCAGAAGGCCAACCATATCCAGGGTTGCATCAAGAGAAGTATGACCAGCCGGTCAAGGGAGGTGATTCTGCCCCTCTGCTCTGCTCTTGTAAGACCCCAGATGGAGTGCTGCATCCAGTTCTGGGGTCCTCAACATAAGAAGGATATTTTGCTGTTGGAGCAGGTCCAGAGGAGGGCCGTGAAGATCTTCAGAGGACTAGAGCACCTCCCTTACCAGGACAGGCTGGGAAAGCTGGGGCTCTTCAGTCTGGAGAAGAGAAGGCTCCAGGGGGACCATATAGTGGCCTTCCAGTATCTGAAAGGGACCTACAGGAAATGTGGGGAGGGAGTTTTTGTAAGGGCATTTAGTGACAGGACAAGTGAAATGGTTTTATACTGGAAGAGAGTAGATTTAGACTAAATATCAGAAATTATTTACTGGTGAGACACTGGCACAGGTTGCCCAACAAAGTTGTGGATGACCCCTCCCTGGAAGCATTCAAGGCCAGGCTGGATGGGGCTTTGAGCAACCTGCTCTGATGGGAAGTGTTCCTGCCTATAGCAGGGGGGTTGGAATTAGATGATCTGGGAGGTCCTTTCCAACCCAAACCATTCTATGATTCTATGATACTGTGATTCTTTTCTGGCCATCAGAGGGATCAAATTGTGTTACCTCTCTCCTAGTTAGGTAGTCTGGGCATCACACTAATGGCTCTAACCACCAATATCCCATTAGCAAGTTCAGAGGTGTCCTCTGACTCGCTCACATTCCGGCATCCTCCCATTCTTGTAGGATACCTTCATAATTCATAAGCAAGCCCCATCTTGTGATAATAACAGTCCCAAAGGTGCTGAACATTGCAGCGGATGATTTTTGTACTGGTCTCTGATACTTAGAGGTTTCCTCAAGTGTGAGGTCTTATACTCCTATTCTTATAATATTTTTAAATTCTAATATCATTTCAGCAGGTTGTGGGAGGTGGTTCTGCCTTTGCTGTGGGAGTGTGTTTGTGTACACGTTTGAATGTACTTGTGTGCTACTTCAACTTGCCTACACCAAACTGAAATGTATTACGACTGGAAGCTCAGTGGTATGTCAGGAAACAAAATTTCCAGGTATATTTGCAAAAGTGGTATAAAAAACATTTATTTCTCTGGCTCTGATCCCCCGACCTCCCTTTTCCTTGGCATTCAATATCCGCTTGCTTTTGTGTTAAGAAGTCTGGAGCACTAATAAACCCTATTGCTCATCTTTCCATGGCCTTGTGCACCTCTATCCAGGTGTATCTCTTTGGAGGATAGATCGAAACTCTACTGTCCCTTCTAGGGAGCATGTTTGGTCTAGTTCCATATCAGTAACCTTCTTGCCATCAATGCTCTGTCACTGACTGACATTCCAACTGGTGACAGACAGACTAAAATCTCTTATTTTGTATTGTCTTTGAAAGCTCCATCCTCCCACCACATGAACACACTTCACCTCCTTTGGCAAAGACCTATATACTGCATTTTCCTGCACATTTCTCTCTATCGGTGCTGACACCAACATCCATATTTTCACACCACCACAGTGACAATGAGGTGGAGATTAAAGTCATTAACTACACACAACCAAGTGATTATTAGCACAGTTGTGTTACCCTGCTCTAATTCCTCATTTCCTCCAGGGAGTAATGCCCTTTTGTTCCCCAGGATAAGTTCCTAATGATGTTAGGGGGCATCCGAAGAACACGGTGGCACCAGGGTGATCTCCTTAATGAGATTAGCTGAGTTTTAATTTAGATGAAAAGCAGGCAAGGCGGGAAACGAGGCATGTTATTATTTATCATTACAGAAGATGGGCTTAGGAAACAGAGGCACATGAGTCAGTCTCCTGTACTCCTGTCCTGCTAACCATCATAAGATTAATCCCACCATCAATATGAGGCGAGGATAGGAGGGAATTTTGGCTTTCTCTTCTCTGGGTAGAGTTGTCATTTGACTTAGCTTCCTACAGAAAGTTTCTAAAGGTGAGGGTTGTCTACACACCCAGCATGATGCACTGCTCATGGTTTGAACCTGAGCATCAAGGGACGTTTACCTGCATGTGTGAGTAACAACCACTTTTTGCTAGTGGTCATTGTTGCTGCCAGGGCCCTAAGGGTAATCCTGATCCCTGTGTATCGACTCAAGTTGTTATTTGATACCTAATGCTCTGTCCTAATACCATGCCACCACCTCCTTGGAGAGTCTTGGAGGCCTCTCTACACTGTCATGACATTGATGTGATGATATGTTACGCATGAAACCAAATCAGTTCTTCTCCAGCTGTCACACAGAATTTATAGTTCAGTCCTGTCTTCAGAGAAGGATACCAGGCATTGCTTTGAGTGTCCACATTCAGCATGAATATGATGAGTGGAGGTTTCATTGGAATAGCAGCTCTTGGAAGGTGTAGTGTTACTCTGGAGAAATCAGCTACATTGCTTCATCCACATACACACCTGTGAATGAACTTTTGTATGTATCACACACAGGATGAATCACATAAACCCCAAAGGGAGTTGCATGGGACCATGCCCAGTGTCTTAGCATAGGTCACACTTATGGTGCATGGAAGAATTTAACTTAAGTCTGGCTGAGCAAAGAGGAACC
Organism: Odontophorus gujanensis; assembly: GCA_013399175.1. Taxonomy (NCBI): domain Eukaryota; kingdom Metazoa; phylum Chordata; class Aves; order Galliformes; family Odontophoridae; genus Odontophorus; species Odontophorus gujanensis. The sequence continues at coordinate 70,027 of VXAB01008030.1, forward strand.
CACAGATCTTTCACATGGACCTGGAATGGGTTTGTTAAATCACAGTATTCTCTTCTCAGAACTGAAAGTTTTGACACTGGGGCAAAAGTCAAAGCTCTGTTAAATTATCTATGACATCTGAGAGATTTCTGAAATTTCTGAGCAGGCCATGATATTTGCAGCAAAGCAAAATAAACACTCTGCAGATGGAGAGTGGAACATTTGAAAGACCTATCAGAATCAAGAATCATTGAAAAATGTAGAAGAGAGAGACATTTTAAACAGAACTTCTTCGAATCAGGGATGTCAGCAGAAAATGGAAAGCAGACAGGAGATGGCTTGATTACTTCTGCTTGCTAGTTGTGAAACACATGATATTTGTGATGGTTTTCACCTAGATCAGAAGAGGCTAACTACAAAACATAGAGATAGAAATCCAAAGAGCACTTCGCTCTGTGCAAAAGTGAAAACAGAGTGAAAGATGAGGGTTTGCCTCTTTTCTGTCATGAGAAAGGACAAAGAAGAAAAGATGGGGAAAAGTTGGTGGTTTGATTCGCATCTAGATGACTCCAAAGTCAATGCAATCCATCCTACTTTTGCACAAGTAGTAGTATGAAGACAGGCAGTGTCTAGGAAAGATGCATATGTGCACAGAAGTATGATTGATGACCATCTTCACCCCACTTCAGCTTGCACTTCTTTATGGGCAATGGGCTGCCTCAGCTGCTAGTGCTAGTGGGACTATTCCTTATTACACCTGTCAGTTTCCATAGTACTTATCCTGGAACTAATCCAGTTCCTGTACCCCAGAGACTACTCAGAGGGCTAGCAGTGCTCAGGTGACTAGAACTAAACTGTCACAAAAAAAAATCCATCTCCAAAGAAAGCAAAGGAAATACTGAAGTCATGTAATCATCTGTGTCTTAGTTATTCTCCACCATTGAGCTTGGCGTCAAATCTCATGTACCGTGCTGTGGCAACCCTTGGGGTGGAGACAGCTAGAAGTTTTGATGTCCTTTGCAATCAGATTAATAACATAAGCTTGAATTACAGTTTAGATATGGGAAGACAATGAGGTCTTACCAGTAACTCTGTCCCCTTTGACTCAAGAGGCAATGGAAGCCACAGCATCACCATGATAATTCTGAACTGCAGAGACAGAAGAAGCATGCCTTGGGGCTGGCATTAAGTTTAAATAAGCCTCTGTCTCTTTCTTTCTCATTTTACAGACACTGATATTTTCAGGCCTGCATTCTTTCCTTCTAGAGCCATCAGTTTCAAGGGAGTAGGGCTACAGGAAGGAGTACCCAGTTTTCTGGGAAGTTTCTGCTTTTGTTTTCAGGAAACAGAGTGAGTTATAAAAGGTGTGTCAGATATCAGGAGTCAGTACGGGTCTGCTGCTTAAAAGCTTGAAGTGCCCTTGTGCTTGTGCTTCTTAGTGCCACCTGTATGGACATGATGACTTTGGTCTTTGCTCATGTTATCTCCCTGCTACAGTATTTCTTGTCTGGAATAATGAATGTAGCTCCTCTGTGAGGCAAGCTGTACCGACAAGGAAGTGAAATCCCAAGGAGGTTTAGCAGTGTTTCTGACATCCCTCAAAATCCCCGCAAATCTCAGTGCTGATGTTGCTGGCAGATGGGAAAAGCCATATAGGATTTGTCTGCATTGATAGCAGAGATGGGAATAGCACAAAGCCCACATTTTCACCCCAGAATCATCCATCTGCAGGGTAGCAGGGGTAGACTTAAACTGCAGAGTAAGTTTTCTCTCATCTGGACACAGATCCATCCCTCTGTATAATGGAGATCTTCCACTAGCACAGCTGTTTAAATCTCCAATCAAACGTCAGCTGGGAAAAGTTTGCTTCACTTCCTCTGGTTGTTTCTGTAGGTCTAAAATTAAATAAAAACCTTGTGGCTTCCTGTGGACACATGGGCCCTGACTGTTCACCTCTCTGCAGATGTGATTTGGGGTTAGGAATGGAGAACTGCTGGGGCAAAGGCTTGGTGCAGGTAAATATCTGTTGTGCTGTATAGTCCAGAACAAAGATGGGGTCCTGTGATTTATGGCCTGAGGGTTTGCTTGGTGGCTATGTTCCCTGGAGCACGGAAGATCCCGATCAGTTGGAGCAGATGGTCTTGGTGGTCTTTTCCAACCTCAATGATTCTATGACTCTTTCCTTAATTTCTGTATCACTTCCTCTTGTGCCTGTGGAATGGTTCACACAAAAGGCCAGACAGTTCTACTGACTTTGGAGAACCTTGGACAGGGGTATGAGGGATCTGCTCACAGATGGAGAAGATAGAATGGTTTATGAAGTAGTACCTGCTGCTGGAAGCAGATACCTCTCTGACAAAGTGAAGTGTGATGCTGGCCTCAGTTTGTGACAGTGAGGAGTAAAACAGGGTCACTGCAGCCCCTGAAAAACTACTGGTAGTGGTTAAAGCCATGTCATGGAGAAGCTACATTCACCTGTACAATGAACTCAAATTGGTGGTTTATAAAGGTGCCTAACTCCTGTGAAACAAAATGAGCTGAAAGCCAAAACAGCTGTGATTGTATAGTTTTCCTTGCTTCAAATGATGCAAAGTTGTCCTTTATTCTGGAGGTTTGGAGAGAAGATACGGTTCTGCAGAGAAAATTCTTATATTGCTGATGTGCCTTCTCTGGCAGTAATAGCATTCTCTACAGTGGTCTCACTTCTCTAATCTAGTTAGACCTTTACCCCCAAAAGCTTCTTCACCACCTCCCCCTGATTGCAAGGACTCTCCAAGGGGTGGACACAGGATTTCCCCCCCTGCTCTATTTTTGCATCTCCTCTGTGATGTGTACCCAGTTTAGAAATAGGACTGGCTTCAGTGTGGAGTAGATGTGAGACAACACAAGACTGCAGAAAGGCTGGAATAGATCTGGAAGCTTAATGTCTCACAGTGAGGGAGGGACCATAGCGCTGAAAAAAACCAAAACCTCTGAGCATTAAATGGATTATGAAGGCAGATTGTGATTTGAGAATAACTGGATTTCTCAGTAAAGTGATTATTGCCACAGTAACTTGTAGGACACACTTGCACTGAGAGCTCATTTTGACATCTTTTATGGTTAAAGTCCTTTGACTGTCACTCAGGCATACAAACCCTTAACAGAGGAGGATAACATGGTTAACAACCTTGCTCCTATGGAGTATTTATGCTGCACCAAAACAAGAGTCCTGCTATTGCCTTAGTCAGGTTGGGGAAATCAGGAGCTGCCTCTGGTGGCAGCAGCAGCATGAATAAGACTGTGAATCCAGACTGGATCCCATCCTGAGCAAAGCACCAAGTAGCACTTCAACCAGACTGAGAGAGACAGAGATTGATCAGTTTTAAGGTGAGATGGATGTGATTCCAGCAGAGTCATGTTTATTGGATGGCCACAACTCAGAATGAGCAGCAGTGATTGGGAGGTTCTGGAAGAGTCAGATGGGTTTTTCCAAAACTCAGGGAGAAATATATCTTTGTCATCAAATGGATAGGAACACATGCAACTTGACCAGCCAATCATAAAATGTATGTCTTGGAAGACAAAGCATATTTTGAATCATGCAGGATTGGGAAGGAATAGGGACCACAGTGTGTGAGGGATCATTTGAGATATTCCCAGAGCAACAATATGGATCCTGTCTTTATCCTGTCTCCTGTAATCAGCTATCACTTCCACTATGGGACTGCTCTTCTATAATGGAGAGATGACAAAGGGCCAGCAGTGGGGTCAGTGGACCAGCCCTGATGTAGATGGAGCCTCTAAGATGCTAGTTCTGCTACTCAGGAAGATGAGTATCACCACATAGTGCTTCAAGAGGAATGATATATTGGAAGAGGCTGCCCAGGGAGGTGGTGGAGTTACTGCCCTTGGAAGTGTTCAAGAAAAGGATAAATGTGTCACTGAGGGACATGATTGAATGGGAATGGTGGAGATGGGCTGACAGTCGGATTAGGTGGTTTTAGTGGTCTTATCAAACCATAATGACTCTGTGCCTCTATTTGAGGGGTGTTCATATCCACACATCTAACTGATTGCTGACAGTGCTGGCCTAGGAGATGAAACTGAAGTGAGGAGAAGAGTTAGGCACAATTCTGTAGTCTAATCTTCTATCCCTTGATACATCCTAGTTATACATACTATCCTTTTCTTGAAAACTTCCAGGGACTTTGATTTCATTTTGCATGAAAGGAAGAAAAACAACAAAAGTCAAATCCACCAAGATTTGTAGGATATCTCCACAATCCAGGCCTGGACATAGCATAGACTGCCATGTCCTGCCTAGTCTTTAATTTTAGTTTTGTCTAATGATGAAAACCCAGGATACCAGTAAAGTAGGCACACAGAATTGCTAGGAATCTTCATGTACTTAGTTTTACTGTTGAGGAATCTCACTCTCCTGAAGGTGGAGGAGTTAGCAACTGGCCCATTTGCTCAGCTGACAGCAGATTGATCCCTCACGTTAGGTCACCAGAAAAAGCCAATCACAGACATCTGGTGTAGTTTGAGAAAAAAAAAAGTTGTCTGAAGAGCACTGCTGTGATATTAAGCAATGGAGGAAAAGGATAAAGACAGCAAGGAGAAGACGCTTCCATCAGAGATACCTACATAACCACTGTGCTTCAATAGCACTAATTGGTGTTTGACTTTAGTCACATCAAAAAGATGGAGATTAATGAACAAGCTCTAGAAAAAATGGTCCTCACTGGAGCTCCTTGGTGGATAGAGAGAGGGAAATCATGCAGGTTAAAAGTCTAATGACAAGCATCCTTAATTATTGCTCTTTCTCTGCTCCCTCTGGGAAAAATTTCCCTACTCTAAATTGTCTTCAAACCACTCTAACACAGCTGAAACATTTCTAGATTTAATTCAGCTCAACTGACATTAAAGAATATAATGGGATTGCAGGGAAGAAAATCAAGCACAGTAAGTTTTTTAATCATCAAATGTCATTCTGAGCTGTATAGCAGGGCACATGGTGCATGAATTTGGGTAAGCAATGGAGATAAAACCAACATGTTAGGAGGAGTGGAAGTTCACCTGTCTGCAGGAGTGTGTGGTTTCCCTGCAGACTCTCCTCCACAGCTAGTGGGAAACTCTGTACTATGACAATAATAGAAACTCCACCTACATTCCCATGGAAAAAGTCAATGCATCTTCCTGAAACAAGAGCTGCTGGAGATGCTGATATCTCAGTCCTGGGTCTCTTCTTTGGCAGCCATGGATGTGAACTGGAGGCTTGCTTCACCTCTTCCACAGCAGCCCGGGCTCTCCAAAGTGACACAAAGATTGGCTGCAGAAAATGGCTTAAAAGCACAATTAGCTTTTTGTAACAATAGCCTCTTTATTCTTCATTATGAAAAGACCTGATAGGGAATTTGTTTTCCAAGATAGATGTGAAATGAAGCTCTCTCAGAACAAGTAACCTTGCAAGCCAGACACAATAGCCAATATCTACTCATCACTTCCTCCCCTGCTCTACCCAGGCAGTGCACAGCAGCTCATGAAAACTGTGTTTTTGTCTGCTCCCCTGCTTATAATTCACGCTCATTACTAATATTTTCATTTCTTGTGAAAGTAATAAAATAATAAATGTGCCTGCACAGTTCCTGCTTTTCTCAGGGCTGAGCTACTTGCTTCTCTCTGGCAGGTAGGTCGCTGCAGTGGGCTGGATTCATGCCCATTGTTTAGAGGCTCTTTGAGTGACCATGTTCAGATAATGTCACTCTCACCCTTCATTGATCTTCCTTAGTCCAGCTCCAGAGCCAGTTCATAACCAGTCAAAGGAACTTTCCCTAATAACACAGAAAGGCTCCACGTCCCAAACCCACACAATGGACATGTTTATGCATTTACATCACTTGAGCAGATGCTGATGGCTAAACCTGTACTTTGGCTCAATTTCCATGTAGCAGATGTGAATGGAGACAACTGAGACAGCTCCTCCTGTCCTTGGGGGCTTCAGATCCAGACCTGTTTCTGAACATTGCTGTTCAGGTCTGTTTGTACTTTCCTATTGACACGTGCCATGTCCCATCCTCAGAGACATTCAAGATCAGGCTGGAGCAGGCTCTGATCTAGTTGCAGAAGTTTCTGCTCATTGCAAGGCAGTTCAACTAGAAGGCCTTTAAGAGCCCCTTGCAATTCAAACATTTCTATGATTCTGTGCACTTGCTCTTCATAATCTACAAATACTTTGCTTTTTTTCAGTCCTTTTTGAAATGTCCCAAATAATTCCCAAATAATGCCAATCGGGAAAAGCTGATAGCAGAAAGGTAGAGGGCCCTTAGTTATAAAGTACAGTGAGGGAGACCTTAGGCACCAAAGCTGGATACTGTTTGATGTATGAGGAGTAATCAGACCAGCATTACAGAAGATGTTGTCTGAACAATTAAGTTAGGTAAAGCCCGAGAAGATTTATTTTCCTCAAGATTTCTCAGAAAGTTAACAGCGGGTCTGAGATTTAAAAAGTGCTTTCTGAATTTTCACAACTACCTTTCCTGATGGGAATTTGTGAGCATGGTGGTAATGATGGACTAGATTGGACTAGATGATCCTAGAGGTCTTTTCTAACCTTAACGATTCTATGATTCTATATTACCTGAAAGCTTTAGCCATATCATACATGAAATCTTCATAGGACAAAACAGAAAATAAAACATTACATAAGGCCTTCATTTTGGGAGGTCCTACTTCTCTTAGAGGGCATGAAAGGGTCACATCTTTTTGACTGCAGTATTACAGGAGCAGCTGATTGCTGATTCCCTGCAGTCCAAAGGCCTTTTAGAAATATGACCTGAGTCTGAAAGTCAGAAAAAAATGATGGCTGCTCAGACCAAGGCTTTCCCCTTTCAAATGAGCTCACTCCTCATAGATAGTGGGGGAACTAGATAGTTGGAAATAGATGATCTTTGATGTCTCTTCCAGCTCAAGTCATTCTATGATTCTGTGAGTCTATGACATGGAAGCTGCACTGGCAAAGCACATCTGGATCACAGCTAGAGGTCTGCAGCTAAGGAAAGCCCAAGGCCTGTGCAACAAGTCTGAGGAAAGGCTGATGGGAGCAGGTTATGCGCAACAAAGCTATTCCTCTACCATCCAAGTGCTGTTCAAGATAATCCATAGTGTTTGCTTTCTAGAGGGCTTGTTGAAACTTTCCTTGACTTAGGTCAGCTAAGCAAAGTCACAGTGAATTCTTGAGCTTGGTTTAAGGGATACATAGGTCAGAGACTGTTCCCAATAGTCATGGTGGGCAACAGTGACCTAATCAGGTATGGAGAAAGTTCATTTGTGTGGAAGACAGCTGTGCCCCTGGGCCAGGAGGTTATCTCCAGTCTGCTTTATTTAGTACCACAGACATAGTCTGATAACACACACTACCCCTAGGAAGTCAAGGTATATAGTAATCATATCACACTGCCTGCATGACTGCATAACCCAAAAGACATTGAGCATTGCTGGGTCTGTATCACTATACCTAGGAGGAGTTATTAAATCCTTGCAAAGCCCCTGGGTGCTCAGGTCCATCTCATTTTACAGGCAGAGAAATAAATCCTCATTCCCCTCTGCAGGTAATTACTTGCCTGCTTATACTCCTTCTACACACATGTGCATATGTGATTTGCATGTAGTACAAGTGATTAGATTTCTTGGTGACTGTGCATGTATATCCAGCAAGAATGCACTGTCTGTGGCTGTCTCCAGTCTGGTTTCCATCTTCTCCAGAGGCAGCAGCTCTCTCAAGATTCAGGAGCAGCCTCAGGGTGAGAGGTGATGAATGCAGGAGTACCTCTGAGCTGAGGATCACCCACCAAACAGGTAAAAACAGCTTCAGAAGTTTAAATGGGAGGAGTGATCTCAGAGAAGGATGGAAGGGAGGAGAGACAGGACAGAGAAAGGCAGGGATGAAGAATAAGAAATAACAGACACATCTCATTCAGCAGAGGCTGTTGCTACCAATATTTGTAGGAATATTGCTGCAGGCAGTATTCCTGCAAAAAGGCACATTTAGGACTGATGATTTAATATTTGCTGCTGCTTCTCTGAATCTTCCTTATACCTAACACAATCTAAACAAAAGTAACAAAGATGTGTGTTTACTCAAATGGTGTGCTGAGATGTAGCCATATACAAAAAAAAAAAAATTGACCCCTTTGTTCCCTTTTTAAAGATTGCAGTGTATCCTTTCCCAGAGAGGTGGCAGATGCTTCATCCCTGGAGACATTCAAGGTCAGGCTGGACAGAGCTCTGAGCACCTGATCTAGCTGCAGATGTCCCTGTTCATTGCAGGAGAGTTGGACTAGATGACCTTTAAAAGTCCTTTGCAACTCAAACAATTCCGTGATTCTATTCTCAACCCACAAATTATATCTTTTCTTCCTGTTCTCCCTCCCATTCCACTAGTAGGGAGTGAATGATCAGCTATATGGTTCTGGGCTGCCTGCCCAACACCGTCCTGGTTTCCAGACTGGAGACTTCTTGTATGAAACAAGAATGTTCCATCAACATTTTTCAATCTGTATCAAGACAGAAAACTATTGTCATACTCAGGATGTCTTGGAAGCAAACCAGGTGGGTTTAATCTACTGTGTGACAGGTGAAGTATTGCTGATAGTGTCCACCTTCTCTGAAGAAAACAGAACAGGACCTGAAAGTCTGCCACAGGACTTACCATTGCTCCAGCAAAGGCCTTTTCCTGGCAAGGTGGGAGATGCTCTGTTGGCAGTTTGTGATGTCTACCTCTACTGTTACTTCTGTTTGCTGGCTCCAAAGTGAGCACTCACTCAGTTTTGGGACCAACACTTCCTAGCTGTGTTTTTCTGTTTTCCCCTTGTCTCCTGATCACCAACCCATCAGAATCTTAGAATTGTGGAATGACTTGAGATGGAAGGGACTCAAGGTCATCTAAGGGTTGCCAACCACTAGATATGGCATTAAACAAGGTTGTCCAGGGCCCCATCCAACACAGAATCACAGAATTATAGAATGGTTTGGGTTGGAGGGACCTTTAAGATCATCTTGTTCCAACCCCCCTGCTATAAGCAGTGTCACCTCCCACTAGACCAGATTGCTCACAGCCCCATCCAGACTGGCCTTGAATGCCTCCAGGGTGGGGGCATTCTCATCCTCTCTGGGCAATCTGCTCCACTGTCTCCCCACCCTTACAGTAAATAATTTCTTCCTAATATCTAATCGAAATCATACCCTCTTCCAGTTTAACACCATTCAACAAGGCCTTGAACAACTCTGGGATGGATCATCCACAAATTCTCTGGGCACAAACGACCAGATAAGGCATGTGAATCTGAAGGGTTCTGCTTGGGGAGAGTGGGAAGAGAAGCAAGCCTGAAGTTTTCAACCAAAAGAAGGCATTCAAGACGAACACAGATTGTCCCAGATGCTCCCACCATCGTTCTGCAAAGCGTGGTGATGACGTTTCTCATAAGGTTACCCAGCCTGCAGTTTCATAAGCACAACAGAAAGACTCTCTGGGCTTCCTCCTGCTATAACAACATATGGTGGTGGGAGGGTGATTGACTGGTACAATGTGATTTTCAATAAAATGTCTTCAAGCCAGAAAGTTCCAGGTGACTAGAAGTAAGTAATCATTGTGCCAATCTTTCAGCAAAAAAGGGTCACAGCGCTGAGTATGGCAACTTGAGGGAATAAGGCAGCTTTTTATAGCGAGCAATATCTCTTCTGACAGTGCTAGTGAACTGCTTCAAACCACACTTGGCTGGAAATGCGCTAAGACGAATAGCTTTGTCTTTCAATACGTATTACCAGAAGCACTAAGAAGAATGAGAAATGGGTTGTAAAGTAAGTAATAGCTAAAACTCCTCCTTGCTCCTGACCTTATTGTAAAGAAATCCTGGTAGTGTGGGAAGAAAAACAAAAAAGTGAAAGGAGTTTGCCCCAGGGAGGAAGGGAAATCCATTTTGAAGGGAAATCCATTTCAACGGGAAACCTGGAAGTTTTTTTGAGTTTCAGTGATTAGGTATGATGAGCTGGGTATCACCATCCAGCCTGACACTTGTTTCTTCATTCACTACTGTTTAATTTATGTTCTGGAGCTCGATTGAGACCTTGAATGAAGCTGGGTGCATGATGTGATAGATAGTGCTTGTCCCTCTAGGAAGAAACAGTCAGAGAAAACTGTGAAGAAATAAGGTAGGCACAGGGGGACTTTTATCCCCTTTTTCCAGCCCAGCCAAGGTTACAGAGAGAAACTGGGGCCACACAGGGGAACTGAGCACAGGTCTTATGTTCCTGCTCACTATAGAAGTGTTGGACTACATGACATTTAAGGGTCTCTTCCAACTCAAACAATTCTATGATTCTATGATCTTCTGCACCCTTGCAATCCAACCTATTGGAGGTTGTTGCATCTAAAGAATAGAATCATAGAATCATTAAGGTTGGAAAAGACCACTAAGATCATCAAGCCCATCAACACCATGTGTGGGTACTGTTCTCCTGCCCAAAGTGTAAAACAGTCCTTCAAGGTAAGGGGGAAAAGAGGGGATGCTGTGCTCTGCAGCTGGAAATCAGATTTATGTGGTACCCCAACTTCTGGTTCACAGTAAATCCCACGACTTTGGTCTTCAGCTTGTGTTGGCTAAACTAGACAAAATGTCACATTTGGAAAGATTCTGCAAGTAAGACAGGAGGCTTGTTTAGTGTCAGCAGGGAGGCTTTGCTTTGATTTTCTTTTAATGAAACATCAGGACTGGAAGGTGGGAATGCTTTCCTGGTGAGGAACAGGCCTCTCATAGTCTGGAGCTCAAACTAATGGATTATTTATTCAGAATTTTGAGAGAACTGTGGATTCTTTGCAGTTCTGAGGAACTGGAGGGAAAATAATGTAAAAACTCCTTGTTCAAATTGTGGTGGTTTATTTCTGAGAAAGCTGCACTGTGGCACATATCTTACTAAATGTGAGATTGTAAGGACTGGACAGCATGAGAACTGACCAATGCAGGTCAAGCCCCCAGCCTGGCACCTAGCTTGGAGTTAGAGCTGAGCTCCTCCATGGCATCCTTCACCTCAGGATGTGTCAGACCTGCTGTTTGCTGTACCTCAACTCTGACACATGCAGAATTATTAATATCCCTCTGCCTCACCACCTGTAACCAACCTTCCTTTTTGGTCAACCACTAACCAGTGCACTTCCTTTTGCTGAGTCCTTCAATAGACCTCTTCATTAAGGTCTTTGTCTCTCCAATGGTTTCTGAGAAATCTTCAAGTGAAAGCCATCCTAGCAGAAGAAGAAGGTGAGCATTACTAATATGCAGTACTCACTAATTGTTATCCTCATGTAAGCAGACTGACTCACCATGCTATGGCTCAGTCTGCTAATAGGGGAAAAAAATCTTTGGTGATGCTGTTTATCAGATTGAGTAACAAGCTAAAAAAAAAAAAAAAAAAAAAAAAATAAAAAAACCCCCAAAAAAACACTGTGTTCCTNAAAAGAAAAAAAGAAAAAAAAAAAAAAAAGAAAGAAATTAGAAACACTCCCAGATAACAACTGTGTTCCTTATACTGCTGTCAGAGCACATCGTCCTTAAGGGACTCCAGGCCCCATCAACTCCACAAGCAAATCTTTCCATTCTGCTTTGTCTGAGAGTGAATCTGCTCTTCTCTGACCCTGTCACCTGAGCATCTGGCAGGAATTATGAACTCTCTATCTTCTTGAGTCAAACCTGAAGTTATTGGTTGTTTGGGTTTTGTTATTCTTTGTTTTTCCCCAGGGGGAAGAAGGGAGCAGGGATATATATAAAGAAGTGACAACCAGATGTTTGGCACTTCCATTCCAACCCAGGCCTTTCCCAGATGGGGAAATAATCAGTGAAATTGTGCCCTTCCCCAGTCTCCACCAGCTCTGTGTAGCTGTGGGTCTGCTTGCTGCTTTTCTGCAGGTGCATCCCAGATGAGCCCATTCTCTGCAGAAGTCCCATTCTGGAGCAAGGGAAGAAAAATGCAGATGTGAGCTGATTGTTATGGACACAGATCCTTTCACAATAAGGTACAGTGGCCACCTCTGTGGGTTTCATTTAGAGGCTGAAGGATCCAGGGGAGAAGGAATCTCATGGTTTCTGTTTTACCACATCCCACCTGGGGATAGAGCTTTATGACTTAAAAGAATGTGTGAAACCCCATTTGGGACAGGGAGGAATGTAAGTGAACACTAATCCTCACTCCTTAGATGGTATTCCTGCATGATTCACTATAACTCAGATGGTCAAACCTGAACCTTTTCCACCAATGCTTCCTTTGCCAGGACAAGGGTAGGATGTGTTTGTGCCTCCCAGACAGAGAAATGGTCACAGCACCAAGCTTTGGACATTCTATGATTCTGTGATTCTATGTGGACAAATAATTTCAAGCCACTTCATGACTTTGGTGAGGGTTTATCTCAAACAAAGGCCTTAGGCAGTGGTTCAAGGCTTTTTTATCATTGATCATCTGAATCACATCCAACGAAAGCTTCCTCTGAGGTCTCAGTACTAAAAATGATTTCTGCTGCACATCAGTAAAGTCTGGGTGGACGTTTGAAGAGTTAATGGTGTATTTTCTTCTGGCATAATTATGTTTTAGTCCTTTTTAGTTTGAGATACAAGAATACCTAGAAGGCATAAGGGCCTCTAAGATCTTCTTTATACCCTTAATTCCTGAAGATCATTGCAATCAAGAGTACCTTAAATCCCCCTTAAATCCTTGGCAAAGGGATGATGAATAGATAAGAAGCAGCAGCACGATGCTGCAATAATACTGATCCAGGGATCTGCCATTGTACGTCTACTGAAGGGAAGAGAGTGTGAAACAAAAGTGAGGTGGGAGGAGGGGTGGGCATTTGGCTAATATGAAGGAGTGAGAAGATGCAGTTGAATCACACTCATCAAAAACAAGTAGTCCCATGGCACTGGAACCAATGGAATCGTGATTTCAGTAGGACCACACGACCTCCTTTGGGGCAAGTTGAACAGTATGTCGCTCCTCTCCCTGATTCATCCTGTTTCAAACTTTTCTTGAAGATGCTTTCTCAGTGGCATTTGGTTAAAACTTGAAGGTATGTATATATTTTCCATAACACTGACTGCCTGGGCTCAAAGCTTAATGTATTAAAAAAATAATAATTAATTATTCCATTACTTTACACAAGCACAGTGGTGAAGCCTTCCTTTAGGACTAGCATCATGGGCATGTCTTTACATGCTTCCTGAAGCCTCTTTATTCAGCATCCTGGAGCCCTCAAACACAAAAAAATTTGTGTCTGCAGTGGTAGGTGGTTCTCTCAGATGCATGTTGGTTGGTTTTGTGTTGCTGGTCATTAGGAAGAGAGGGTGAGTCTCCTGGGCATCACACAGAACTGGGTGAGGTGAGCTGTTAGCGTATTTGTCTCATATAATCTAGGATTTCAGGCTCAAGAAGCTAGGTACTGATCTACTGTTTTGTCTGATAAAATACTGGAGTTGAAACACAGCTAATTGCAGCATAAATCAGTAAAGAAACACAACAGAAGAGTTTGGTTAATTGTGATTCCTTTTTTTTTTTTCCTGTCTTACAATGTGAAATCTGGTTCTCCCAGGGGTGGAGAATGCCTTGCAGCAGCAAAATTAATATGATGCTGAATACAAAGCCCAAATCAACACTGTCTACCTGTCTATCTCATTAACAACTTTCCTTTCCACAGTTTTGATGAAGCGAGAAATGATCCTTCAAATTAAGCATCTCTGAAGTCTATTACAGAAAGTCTTCACATTTCAAAAGTATCTCAGCTTTACAGTAAAGAGCTTTTTCCTTCCTCAATCTTCTGTTTCCTGTTCATCACAAAATGAGTGCTGTCTTCACTTTCCACATCATTTCTCCTGTGCTTATTTTTTATTGTATCTGTTTTTTTTCTTTTCCAGAAATTTCAAACTGTTTCCCGTGCTAAGCAAGCAAACAAACAAATTAGACAACAGTGAAATTTGAAGTCTGCTAATCTAGAACTTTTCCAGAGATTATGCTTAAAAATGTAAGAAAGTGTTACCAAAAAGACTCACCCTATCTTCCTAACAACCTGCTGTTCCAGATAGAGGAGCAGCTATCTTGGTAAACTTTAGTCCTCTAATCTTCAACAGATGTGGGAAGCAGGCATAGATTTTTGACCAGGACCTATTACCATCTGTTACCATCAATCACATTTCCAGTTGCTTTAATGATACCTGAAGAGTTGCGTAGAGTTTAGTCAACTGCATTTGTAGGGTCATTGAGTTCATTATGTTCAGCTGAGAGATGCCATTTTGGAGAGTGATGGACTGGAATCCAAATACAGGTAGATAACAATAACAAATACTTATTTGTGGGCTTCACAAGTGCTACCCTTCTACTGAGACACAAGTCACCTTCCCTTAAAAACAGCTGCCCCACTAAGAGTCATATAACTTTAGCTGATCTTTTGCAATAAAGTAAATGTCATGGTATGGATTAATGGCTTTCAGTGGTGATGATAGAAACTGTGATGACGTTTTTCAACTCGAAACGAGGATGTTTCATTTTCTATCCGATTGCCTACATCCCAGCAACTTATCACAAGTTCTAGCTTATGAAGTGCTCCTACATGAGGATTCATTGCCCTATGCTCCAATGCATATTTAGGCCAGTCTTCTGCTAATAAATTGGAGATAATTTTTGTTTCCTAGCTGCTAACTTCTGGATAGAAAGCGTGACACCAGCAACCAGCACTGAAATAAAAGGTGAAATACTTTCCTTCAGGAAAATTGGCAGAGATTCAGTCAAAGGGCTTGATGGAGACAAATTATTTCACCCAAGAACTTAAGGGATTAGAACAAGCTTCACGCTGTACTCTTTCTCCTGATATAGAAATTTTAATCACTGTGGGCCATGGGCTTTGGATCTTTGTTTCTGAGCCATGTAAGGAACTGTTATCCACTAATACCTTTTATTTCTACGAATTTCTACCCATTCTAGCTGTTGGTTCATTTTCTAGAGTTCAGTTAAAACTAAAGATGTCTTCCAGCCATTACAAGGGTGAGATGCTCTCAAGCCATAAGCTCAAAGGAAAGAGATAAGAATTCCCATAACCCAAATCCTCAATACTTTGATTTCTGCAAGAGTTATCACAGAAGAGTGCTACAGCTCAACAAACAGATTGGGAAGTAATGAGAAAAAAAATCCATCACACTGTAAGTCAAAACATGCTACTTTCATTTCCCGAATAACTGAAAATAAAATTAACCTCCTGGCAGAACTTTCTTTGAGTCTAAGGATAGCTTTTTGACCCAAATGCCTGCTGACATCTTCCTATTTGTTGATAAAACAGACGTCATTACTTTAGGGAGTCTGCCCTGTTGAAATTAATATAACCAATTACCATTAAATCCAATGAAACCTCTCAATGGCTATGGGCAGCAGACTGCTGGGTCTTGATCTTAAACTTCAATAATGTTTCCAAAATAATTGTTCATCGTGGAGGTCTATCAGCAGGTCTGCAGCCATACAGTTCTGGAGAATGACTTAATAATTGAGAAGAGCTTCAAGGAGCCACCAGAAGCAGAGCAGCATGAGGATATTTACCTCCTGTGTTGGTACTGGAGATCTTACAGTAAGCATCTATTAGTGGTGCAGCAAGACATCGTATGATAATTACTTTGAGCCTCTGTTGCAACATTGTAAAGAAATGCTAATTATTTTTTTTTTGTCAGCACATCTTTGTCAGAAGTCTTGCACATGAGATAAGAAATAAAGTGTTTCACTTCCTGCTTTGTGCAAAGGGAAATAAAATGATCATCTCTTATACTCAGTGGTCAAAACTGAAGAGCAGATACCCTCAAGTGAAATCAAGGCAGATGTTGCACGTGTGAGATGTCTGAGAAGTTCTCACATGTCATGCAGGCGTTCACCAACCTTCTGGACCAAACGTGTGAGTAAAGTGTTAGGTGAGACTGTGCAAGCTGCTGTTCAGAAACACAGCAGAGGAGGTGTACGACTGTGATACTTAGGTAAATTGGTCAGAAAAAAAGGGCTATTGTATTTAAGGGAAAGAATTAACACTTTTTTTCCTTTTGCTGATGGAGACATGAGGTTTCTCTTTCTAAACCTGAGAGCTGAGGTTGTATTCTCAAAGCGTCTCAGCTCACACCACACTTTGAGATAAGCCCTCTTGATTGTAAAATACAAAGTTATTTGCAAAATTTGTGTTGAAGTGATTTGTTCAAGGACAAAGATCTTTGTACAGAGATTCTAGCATCAAATCCTTTAGAATCCTTTCAGATTCTAAGAGCTCTGCTTCCATAGCAATATCTACAAACAGGAGGAAGATGCCACAGTATGAGCTGCCAATTTGATATCATTAAATCCACTAGCTTATTGCAAACTTCTAAATTACAAGCCTCTCTTAGCATCTGGTCATTTCCCAGGTACACCAATTGGGCCAGATCTAGGCTGGAAATGGCATATTTTATAAGTAAGGGTTTGGTTCTACGCCACACATTAAGCCTGACCCTAAAGAAAGATATGGCATTAAAGCTCCACTAACTGCAAGGAACAGTGATTAATTTATTACCCTTCTACTGAGAAGAGGTCTGTGCTGGAGTAGAGTTATAGGAGGTGCACAGCATTGGCACGAACACCTCCTGATGGAGCCAACTTTAGCCTGCAGTGGGTTTCCAGGGTTGATCCTTGCTGATCTGCAGCATTCTGATGGTAGAGATGATGGCTGCCTACTTGCCTATATTTCCACTTCTTTCCACCTTCTAGCACAGACCCAACTCCTATTCTCAGTAAGAAAGAATCGTGGTCTGGCTCTGAGAACTCATGTCAGAAGTTATAATATTTCACATTTGCTAATAAACTTTGAAAAACCCTACAGTCCCAGTCCTGTGCTCCTATTTCATTTTCATACTCCACAATAAATGAATGATGGAACAGGAGGAAACAGCAGCCCCTGGGGTGGTTTAGAAGCCTTTAGCCAGGAGGAAAGGTTAATGGAGTCAAGTTAATGGAGCTGAATTTATTCTTAATGTAAGAGAGTTTGAGGTGGCTTGGCAGAAATCTTAAACTGGATGATAGCGGATAGTTGTTGCTGTAAAGCCACAGTTAAAAAAACTCAGTGCATAATTTACAAATGTGATAATTTGGGTGATGTGCTGTATCAGGCAAAGGAAAGAAGAAGCAAACAATGCATTAGTAGTCAACTCAAGATTTTGTACATATTAATGATAACAACCTTCTGTTTTTCTAGTTTATCTGTTACTCAGTAAAATTAACTAAGACCAACCTTGACGATTCACATAGATGCATGAATATATGTGGAAGGAAGTTCCAGGAGTTGTACCAAATGATGCCTTTATACTGGTCAGTGAGGACCAGAGAGAAGTATTCTGTTTCAGGATGAGCACATCCAGAGAGGCTCCTCTTCAGAAGCTACAACACTGGCCCCAAAGCGATGTGCACTGCCTGGAGGTGAGATACTCTTTGAACAAGGTGTGGCTTCAGGATGGCATTTTCTTGTACTGGGCCCACCACTTGGACATGCCCTGACAGAGCTGGAGGCTCCTGTCTGCTGGTTCCCATAGATTATGTTCTGCATATCCGGCCAGCACTAAAGGGGTTTGAAAGTCTTTCATAGTCCGTGGTGTCTCAGCTTGGTACTCAAGCTGGAAAAAAGTACTATATCTTAATATTTCCAGGGGAAAGAAAAAAAGTGAATGTTATAATTTTCCTGTGGCTTAGCTTTTTTTTATTTTTGTATTTTTCCCCAGGTAAATAGGGAGAATGCAGTGTGGCTCAATACACGGACAGCACTGGCTTGAGACTGTAAGCAGAGTTTGGGTGGGAGGTCCTGTATAAGCACCAAGTATTTTCTCAACTTTGTTAATGAATTTGTAACTTCTGGCATCTTTTTTTTTAATGTATCCTCCATTCAATCAATTTGCAATTAACTCCAGGCCTGACACTTATGGCTATTTGAGCAAGCAATACATCTATGTGCTAGAAACCAGCCTGCTTGATAGAATCTGCTTGAAAAATTGCCACTTGTTGAAAGATAATACAGGAGAATGTCTGCACCTTTTAATGAATTGGAATGGGGTGTATTGTGTTGAAGGAAAATTGAGTTCTGTCTCAGGGACCTCATTATTCAAACATACACTCTCACGATCCCTGGTGGTTCAGTGGAGAAGTCTCCCAGTGGAGTGCATTAACAGTTTTTTTCAGTATTTAATGTGAGCACTGTGGGTCTGAAATAGGGTCTGGTGGCACTACTGTGCTTCAACACACACTATGCTCTAGGTAATCTCAAAAGAGGATGCTAAGCTTTGAATGTTAGATTGGTTCTTAATTAAGAAAGCTTGAAGAAATGGAAGGACTCTCAACTGCTCTTGCCACTCATGCCATGATTAAAACCCTGCATCAGGGACTGAATAACCCCACATAATGCTGTGGACTGGTGCCAGCTGGGGAGTAATTTCACAGAAAATGAGAGGGGGTTTTGGCAGACAAATAAGATGCACAGTCAGCCGTGCATTCTTGTGGCAAACTGCATACATGGTAGGGAATGGTAGGGTTTGGTAGGGTTAGGCACCCTAACCTTAACCCAAGAACCAATGGGTATAGAGAAGTAATTCTTCTCCACTTTTCAGCACTTGTGAGGTCCCTTCTGAAGTTTTGTGTGCAGTTCTGGGGTTCCCAGGACAAGAAAGACGTGAACATACTGGAATGAATCCAGCAAAGGGTCACCAAGATATTCAGGATCCTGGAGCAAATGATGGACCAGGAGAAGCTGGGACCTGGGCCTGCTCAGCTTGCAGAAGGGAAGGCATAAGTGAGACCTTATTGCCATCTGCAAAGTCCTAATAAGAGTTTGTAGAGCAGGGGAAGCACACAATATAGCACATGGCTACTTCTTATCTATAAGGAGAACATATAAAATTCACCATGTAATGTTCAAAGACTTGGACAAGAGACATCCAGAGTTTTGTTTCTTTATTTGAACCTGTTATATGCTATTGTTCTGTGAATCAGACTGACTTCTGGTAAAAGCACTGATATTTTCCATCAGCTGATGGATCTCCCTGATGAAGTTACCCTAACTTGTATCACTGAAATTGAATGGGCTTAGATGATACGGCCCAACCCAAAGATTTTTAAAAATACTGTGTATTTTGATTGCAACAAGTCAAGAGTTGGGAAGATGAATACTTTCTTGAGAAAGTTACATGACCCCTCAGTTAGTACTGGAAACCCTGACAGTAAGGGATTGGAACTTGACAGTCCTTGTAGTCCCTTCCAACCCAGGCCATTTTATGATTCTATGGTTGAGAGGTGATAACCTGCAGCAGAGGACGAGTAAAGAAATATCTTCTGGAGGAAATGATATTTGAATCTAGGAGAAGACAGTTCTCTATAAACTTAGATATCTAATTTTTGTCACTCTCTTAAACCAGGCCAGCTATTGCCTGGAGCAATTTTTTATTTTTTATTTTTTTTTGAGTTACAGCATGCACACTGCCTTGGTGACAAGCATACCACACAATGTCTGCATACAAAACACACAGAATGGTAATAGAGGCAGTGACTGAATGCAGGAAGATTTTGAGTATGTAGCTCAGGCATTAAACATGATCTCAAAGCTTGCAGCAGCTTGCTATAGCAGAAGAAAGAGACAGACATTTAGCTATCATACTTAAAATTGTTACTCCACAAATGATATGAGCGTAAGACAACCAGATGAGGTTTAACAAGAGCAAGTGCAGAGTCTTGCACCTAGGGAGGAATAACCGCATGCACCGGGTCAGCCTGGAGGGTGACCTGCTGGAGAGGAGCTCTGAGGAGAAGGACCTGGGTGGCCTGATGGATGACAGGCTGGCCATGAGTCAGCAGGGTGCCCTGGTGGCCAAGAAGGCCAATGGGATCCTGAAGTGCATTAAAAAGAGCGGGGCCAGCAGGTCAAGGGTGGTGATCCTCCCCCTCTACTCTGCCCTGGTGAGGCCTCACCTGGAGTACTGTGTCCATTTCTGGGCTCCTGGTACAAAAAAGACAGGGATCTCCTTGAAAGAGTGCAGTGGAGGGCTACAAGGATGCTAAAGGGTGTGAAACATGAAAGGCTGAGAGACTTGGGGCTGTTCAGCCTTGAGAAAAGAAGACTCAGGGGGGATCTGATCCACATCTATAAATACATATGGAGCAGGAGGCAAAGGGACGAGGCTGGACTCTTCTCAGCAGTGTGTGGTGATAGCATGAGGGGAAATGGTCACAAACTGAAGCATAGGAAGTTCCACACAAATCTGTGTGGGAACTTCTTCAGAGTGAGGGTGACAGAGCACTGGCACAGGCTGCACAGAGAGGTGGTGGAGTCTCCTTCTCTGGAGATGTTCAAGACCCGCCTGGATGCCTACCTGTGCAACCTGGGCCAGGGAGCTGCTTTGGCAGGGGGGTTGGACTAGATGATCTCTGGAGCTCCCTTCCAACCCCTACAATTCTGTGATTCCATGATAAGATGAGCTGTAGAGGGTTGGACAAAGCTTTCTGCCTCCAAAAGTAGCTAAGTTGCCTGGGGAATAGTGTCAGCATGTGACATCACACAGTAATGCTTCTCCAGTATGGTCCCCCAGCCTACAGTGAGATGAAAAAGGGACATAAGCAATAACTCTTTTCTCTATGTTTAGAAATCCTGTGTAAGTTGATCTAATTGGTTTGGCCATTTTTTTTTTCTTTCTTTCTTTTTCAGTTTTTAGGAGTACCTCAGTTTATTTAAGGGCTATGTGGAGAACCTCCTTTTCTGTTTAGCATGATAATGTCACTGGGAGCACCCTAGTTTTGATATTACAAGAGTTCATGAACCAGTGCCTTCTGCTTTCCTTATTTCTTCTGGTCCAGCAACACTCAGGAGACGGCCAGAGTGTGATTCAAACATCAATACTAATCTGGAGTTATATAGCCAAGAGCTAATATAAAGTGCCAAAACATTCTGGAACCAATGGGTAAATGCAGGACAAGTTTATCCCTTGAGGTTGGAGAAAACTACAGCTGTGCCCCTGTATTAGCTCCTTCTCAATTTACTTTACATTACCTCTCTTGGTGTGGCTGTTCCAGGCTCCTGCTTCTCTGATGCTCACAAACTACCCATTTTCCTTGTTTATTCTCCTGTTCTTTCTATAGCTCTCCCTGCCCCTCCATGGGTGCTTCTTATAGACTGCCCAGGGCTTTCTGTTCTTTCTCCTTCAGTTTTTCTGTTGTGGCACTGACCACACTTGATTTGAAGTGAGTATTTCCTTGCTAAAAAATGGTTACACCTTGTTTTTATTGTTCCTATTTGGTCTCCAGAGTTGATGTCTACTCAGAGCTGGTGCTACCTCAAGGTTCTTGGAAGTGACTGTTTTTGGCTTTTGAGCTGATCAGAAGATAAGAGCATAAGAGATGCTATAAGGAGCCATGGAAAATGAAGAAGCAGCAAGAGAAAAAAAGGTTCATGAAGGTACATCCGAGGTTTGCTTCTGGGGAGAGGCACGAGCCTAAGAGGCCTTCTCAACACCATTTCTAGTTGTGATAAAGCCTGGGAGCTGAGATAGACTGCAAATTATACAGGCAATAATCATCACTGCAGGACAGCTGGACTGAACGACCTTTAAAGTTCCCTTCCAACTCAAACAATCCCATGATTCTATGACTTTGTGATTCCTCTTGACCTCTTTGCTTCTGTGGGTGTTTAAAATGCCTGGGAAGGGACTTGCCAGTTTCAATTCCTGGCATGAGTGAGTGCATCTGCTGAGTGATTCTTGTACACTGTGCATCTGATGTCTTCAAAGAGAGTGCATAATGGTGGGCCATGGTTCAGCTCATCGTGAGTTTGTTCCATAGTGGAAGCTGTTACTATGAAATTACCGAATGAGACATACATTTTAATTCCCCAAGGTAATAAAGATTATTGAAGTACCTTTCCCCAGGACAATTACAATGAGATAATACAGACTTCTAACTGACTTCAGTGGCTGTAAAAAAAAATAAAAATCAAAGAGTATTCAACAAGACATTAGTGTACGCCTTGGCTCCAATCACTTCCTTGTTTTACAGGATAATAAAATTATCAAATTATCTTTAAAACGTTGAAAGTTCCATTTTTCAGCCTGTTTGACAGGTTGCCCCCTGAATAATGCTGTTATGAAGAGGTGAACAGGACTGTGCGATCTTTTATTGCTTTTGGTCTAGACACCAAGGGACATTATGAAGTCTCTCCCTCTTGTCTCTGTAGTGTAATGATCATATTCCCTCTGTCCAGGCCAATCAAATGATAAAGAACAGAGCTTTAGGTTTCTGCACACCCAAAACATAAGCACAACCCTATGTTCAAGTTTGCATTTGCAGAAATGCAGCATAAGTGTCTTATTGGGTTATGTAGCTCATCTGTTTCCCATTACCACTCTGCAGCAAATTACTTTATTTCCAAAGAGTGATGCCAGTATGGGCAACCTAACTGTCCTGTTCCCTGGGAATTTGAGATGGAGGTCCTGAAACGTATTCTGAACTGCTCCAAGGCCCAGTTTCTCAGATACTCTGTTTTGGATGCCTCTGGTGACATTAGAGCGTGCAAAGTGCTATGAGAACCTGTGTCAACTCATTTAATTGTTCAGGAAACATATACATGTGATATTTAGGGACATAGTTTAGCAGGTAGTAGTGGAGGTAGGTGGATGATTGGGCTAGATGACCTCAATGATTTTATGATTCTGCAATTTCTGAAGGTCTCCCCACTCTCACCATGGTTCATGGAAATGGGACACTGGTGCTCTTGATTTATTCACTTCAGTCACGTACTCAGTGGCTGATATCTTGCATGGGTGGAGTGATACATAAAGGCTATTTTTCATTTTGCAAGCATTGCCTTACTGTCATTTGCTGGGAAGAGAACACCAAACTTTCAGGAACAAGAGCAATAGCTCCCACAGTCCCAATCTGAATAGCTTATGACTCTCCTTGAGGGCAACAGCAAACCCTGGCCCTGTGTAGGTCAGACACAGCAGGGTGTTAATTAACTTATCTATGGATCATTAAACAGAGCCAGTGGGCAGTTTTCACATAAATCTGATGTTTCACTGCCTGGCCAGAGCTGACTGTGGTAGTCTGGGTAGCATTCTCCTTTCCTAAAGATGGAAATAGTGAGAAAAGCCAAGCATCCTCTACATCCTCCCAAAGAACCTGTCAGTACATCACGTGTGGACACCCCTGCCATGATTTCAGCCAGAAGGCTGTCAAATTTCCTTTGCAAAAGTGTCCAACAGAAAACCTGCACGTTGAAACTTCTGCATTAATCTTGACACTGCACGAGCCTCAGCCCTCACTTCTTGCAGAACAGTGGTATCTATTATCATCTCTTTGCCATCTTGGTTGCTGCTTTCTCCAAGCCTCTCTGTTCATCAGAGCAGAGACGTTGTTTAGAGTCCCCCTTTGCCCCCCCATGCCTGCACTTCTCTGAAAACCATTACCCAGAATGCTTGCACTCCTTGAAGTAGCACTCAACAAGCTGTGCAATGTTTTTTTTTCCCCTCCAGGGTTTTTTTTAATTTTTTTTTTTTTACAGCAGTTCTTGCAAAAATAACTAATTTATCTAGAATTAAAACATCTGGTTATCTTGCTCCCTGGGTAAGTCAGCATTAAAATAAGAGGCAAACATATTGTCTGACTGTCTCCATCATGTGAGTGGCAGAATGTGCCCTGTGGCTCCACCCAGGCACCTTGGTGAAATCTGTCCTTGACAGACATCTGCATGGGCTGTGCAGCGTGACCAGGTTTCTGGAGTGGAGACTGGAGATACACACAGCTTGCAAAAGGAAATTGTTTATGTTACCTTGCTTCTCTTTAGTTCAGTATTATACGATGATAACAGGTAGTTTAACAGAGATCTGCTCTGCTCCAGGGTCCTGGTGTACAGGAAAAGCAGTGTCTGTGTTTTGGATCCACCTGCCAATCTATCTGTCTACCCTCTGGCTTTATTTCCATAGTTCAGCTGCATGGGTAGACAGTATGAAGAAAGTGACCTTGCAGCACACTGTGGTGCTGACAAGGAGACTGCAGATAATTCTTTTTTCTGCATTTCTGAGACCTTCTTTCTCACAGCCTGTTGGAAACCCAGACCTGGAACAGTCCCACACTTCTTCATTAACACCTTTTGAGGTTTTCCAGCTTCAGTAGGATGGGAGAGGACAGAACATCACTTTCCAGTGACAGCAAGACTAAACTTCCTCTACACGCGATGAACAACACTTTCCCAGCCAGAGAGCTTTCATGCCTTTTCACTAGTGTCAACACTGAGCAATGGCCTCTCCTGGAGGATAAAGTAGAATACTGGGATACTGGACAGAAAAAGAAAAAGAGCTCTGGTGAATGTATGACCTTCCATTAGCCCCTGAAGTACACTACCCAAAGCCAACTCTTAATAAGAAGCGTTGCTGTTGCCTCTACACTGATTGTCAAGTAGGGTTTTTTGTTGTTGGTCTCTTATTTAACAGTGAGCCAGAAGCCAGAAGGCTTAGATCCATAGAATCATTGAGGTTGGGAAGGACCTCTAATATCGTCTAGTCCAACCATCAACCCGTCACCACAATGTCCACTAAACCATACAATTCAGTACCACGTTTCCACCATTCTTGAACACCTCCAGAGATGGTGACTCCACCACCTCCCTGGGCAGCCTGTTCCATTACAAATCTGCTGTACTATCATTATTGCTTATATGCTTATATTATTGCTTATCTACAAATATGCTTGGGTCACTGGGGTACTTGTGAATAGTATTTGTAAAGGAAAACACACTCATATGAGGCAGGCAGCCATAACAAAAGCAGAGATTCAGTGATGATCTACAAGGATTGGTGACCTGTTGGTATGACAAAACATTTGTTACAGAAGCAGCCATGGAATTGATAGTTGGGCTGGAAATAGCTACATAGGCAGTGGGACCACAGTCACTCATCTCCTAAGTTTTCTCTGTGTTACATTTGTCTTTTCTTGGTGCTTTGTTCTCTCTGTTACGCTTCTTTCCCTCGAGAGCTCTCGCATTTTTTCCTAATGTCTCAGGTGAGCATTCAGTTGACCACAAATCTTGTGCTCGACTTGTGAATGAAGTTCTAAGTTCAATTTTCACTGTCACATTGTATTGAAGAATCACTTTGACACAGTCTGGTCCAGAAATCAGTCCTGAGCAGCACAAGGTCTCTGGTAAATGATGCAGAAAAAGTTGGAACACAAGCTCTTTAGAAGACTAAGTGTTTTGGTCTCAAAATAATCCTGTCTCTGTTAATGTCTTCTGTGCATATGGATGGCTGTGACAAAGCTCTAGCTGCTGCTTTTGATGACCTAGTGTAGTGTCTTCATTGGAGAGAAAGCAGGAATGGTACAATATAGAAATTCATACAGAAATAATACAGAATTGTTCAAGAGGCAGATGTTAACATCTTGCCCAAAGAGGCTGTGAATGCTTCTTCCCCGGAGGTGTTCAAGGCCAGGCTGGACAGAGCTTTGAGCAACATGGTCTGCTGGGAGGTGTCCCTACCTATAGCAGGGGTGTTGGAACTAGATGATCTGAAAGGTCTCTTCCAACCCAAACCATTCTTTGATTCTGTGTTTCTACGATCTTCATCTGCAACCCAAGAACATGACCATTCAATACATATTGTAGAGAATGGGACCGTGATGTCACATCTACTGCTGACCTGTGGAATAACCTTGAGCAAATCACTACACTCCTCTGCTCCTTCTCTCCCCTCCCACCATTTACTTTGACTATTTAGACAAGAAACTTTCTATTCCAGTATATACACACAGTGTTTATCACGTTGGTGTGTCCTCCGGCTACTGGAATACAAATAATAAACAGCAATAATAACTGGTTGCCAATCAGCAGAGAATCAACTTCTCTGTCTCTAAATCGCTTGGAAACTGTTTTTCTCTTGCTTTGAATAGTGCACTGGGAATGTGTGAAATAAAGACTTGATTTTTAAATTTTTTTGTAAATTTTGGCTAGCAGCAAAAATACCCTTTATCAACACTGCAAAATATGATTAATGCTAATCCTGACCTTTCAAAAGTTCCATGCCAGGCAGTTGATGATGCTTCTGTGTTGTAGAGAATCAAACAGAAGGTGTTTCTATCCACTATGAAGTGTTCTTTATTAATGAATGATTTGCTTACCAGGAACTCAAAAATTCCTTTGCACTCACTTTTTTCAGCCCTGGAGATATTTAATCATTTGGAGTGGATTGAAAGCATTAATATATTTATGAATTTCTGAGTTTTCCCTCCCCCATAAAGTTGGAACACAAACTCTATTAGCTTATTAGAATAGGTCAGAGATCATTTTTTACCTTACCATCGCCAATACCTGGGCTGTCAAGTAAATTAATAACTCAAATCAATCAACATTTTGATGTCTAGCCTCATCCGTTTCTGAGTCTCTTTGCAACAAGGGAAGAATAAATATTACAAAATGTGAAGCAGTAAAGACAAGAGTTGTCCAGCTTCCAAGAAGAAAAGTTTAGAATAAGGATCTGGGCTTGAGATATCCAGTGACCCAAACCTGGACTTGAAAGGGTGACAAACTTTTCATTCTCCTGTGAGCAAACCATATCTCAGAACACCCTGCCAGTCTGTGCACTCATATACCAGAAGATTTCATAGAAGCATAGAACTCGTAAAGAGAGGTTCACAGACAGGACGAGGGATGTCCTTGTCTGTGTCAGAATAAGGACAGAAGCAGTATGTCTGTTTGCTGAACTGTAGTCAACACTATAAAAATGTTTGGTCAATTGCCCTGAAAAACTGCTGGAATATGAAGATTTGTCACATCCTTCAAAGGGTTTCAAGTCCAAGGTCAGAGGTTTGTGGTCATTTCTTCTGGATATTACGGAGGGCAAAGTGCTTAATAGGTAGAAACTGCAGGGCTACTGGAAGTTCCTTGCAATTCATTTACAAAATCAGTGTTTTCAGATTACCAAAACCTTCTGCCAACAAAGATTCATTAAGGTTGGTGAGATTCACAGATTTGGGGTACAAAAGGACTGTAAAATATATTTCTTATTTATCATTATTATGGCTTTTGAGTAATTCAGGCCACTTATCTCCAATCACATTTGTACTGACGATTTGCATTATCTGTGATGGGGATGTCTCAGGCCATTAGTGACTAACACTCTGAATAATTAAGCTCTGAAAACCTCACTGCAGGATTTATTATTATTAGTAGTAGTAGCAATTTTGCATTCTGTTGTATTAATTCCATTTGGTATTAGTCTGTTTTCTAGAAGAACAATGATCATTCATATAAAATCATTTCTGTGCAAAATGCTTTTCATCATGTGATTTAACAGACCATAAAATGTCTTATGTTGTTTTTTAGATTTTCAACCCAGTGTCACTGTTACAATGACATTAATACCTTCCTCGCATCCCCCTGGAATACTTATCTGAAGCTGCTCCATTGTTCTTCCACTTTCCATTTCTTTCTCAGCTGTCCTCTGTGTCCTTTCCTCATCTTAGTCCTTGTATGCATAACAATTCTTGCACTAGATTTGCAGGGCTGTCATACAGTCATGGCAGTCCCCTTTAATCTAGAACCCACTAGAAGTGTAAGAGGTGTTCACAGTCCCTGCACAAGGCTCTCTGGAGATCTATTGCAATATCCATATAACACATCTGCATGTCTCTGCTCAGTCTTTTTTGTTGTTGTTGGTGTCATGAAGCATCTCAGAGTTCTCAAAACCAACTGGCAGGATGTTACTGTTACACATACACGATGCAGAAGGCCAAGAACTGCCCCACAATGGTCTGTGCTTTAAACTGTTGTCATGGGTCATGGAACTACTTTGGTCTAGTCTAGCTGGCAGTCCCCTGCAGCCTTTGGTGATGTTTCAGAGGCAGTCCAAACTGGAGACCATTCCCATTGGATGTCTTGGATGAAACCACAACAGCTGTGCTGTCTTGCTTGCCTTGGATTCAGTGAGGAGGTCAAAAGCTGTTTTATTTACTACTGTAAGCATAGCTTTGTTTGCCTGCTTGCTTGTCAGAAAAGGTTGTTTTTATTGTGTCCTGCTGGCTTATAAGGTCTAGTTTATATGACTTTGTTCTGTGTTCATAGACACTGACTCTGATATCACTGTAAATATAATAAATAATATTGATAAAATATTGTGGGTGCCATGAAGTGCTGTACAACTGTCTGGAGATGTGACTGCCATTGTCTGTGGACAAAAGACATCTGAGTCTTCTCCAGTGCTTGACATAATATCCCAAGGGAAAATGTTCAAATGGTCGTCTTCCATCATCACCCCAAATAAATCTCAGCTGGTGGGAGACAACAAGAGGGAAAGCAGGAGGGCAAATTGTCAAGAAAGCTTCCCCAGGAGAAGTTGAGATTAGGGACAGAACTGTATTTTTAAACAGCATCTCATGCCTGCAAGCTTACTCTTTCTTCAGTCCTATTCCCTTCCCTTCCCTCCCCTAATTATAAAGGAGGTGAAGACCAGATTTGTTTTGTGGCTTAATTTTAAAAATGGCCACTTGCATTTGCCATTCACCTCACAAATCATTGACTTTCCATTGCCTTCTGCATTCCCTGCGCTCCAGTAAACTCTGCTCATTTATCTGCAACTTGCTAAAAAAACATTTTTCCCCCACAACAAAATGCTGTTGTCAAAAACTTCAAATCATCTCATCCATCAAGTGATGTTTGTGTGTGTGTACAATTGCGCATGTGCAGGATGGTAAATGTACAGCTGAGAGATTGATTCTCTCTCGGAGTGTAGCTCCAAGGTTATCTGGACTCTCTGAGATCTATTTGGCCATATATTGAAAACAAACCCAAAATGCAATACCCAGTTCTCCAGAAAACCTCCATACATTTCTTTTTCCTTCACTTTCCCTCTTTCCCTCTTTCCCTCTTTCCTTTTTCCTCTTCCCTTCACAAATGCCTTCAGTTGAGAATTTAATCGTTGCCTTTTCAAACTTCAGGTTCTGTATGTGAAGGTCTACCTGTCATGCCTCCATTCTGAGACCTGAATTTGTTGGTGAGAGTAGTGAATGCTGCATTTCCAAGGGAAATGCTGAGGAATTAAACCAGAATTAATTTTCAGAGGTGAAACAGCTAAACTTATTTGGCCAAACCACTTTTCTTACTGTCACCTTCAGTTCCTAACCTTGGATGCTGGTGCCCACAGCTGGTGAAAAAGGAGGATGAAAATGCTTGGAAAGGAGTCTGCTATGTCAGTGAGACAGAAAGATGGGAATTATCATTTTCTCTGTTGTGGATCAATAGGAAGGTGAAGTTAAATGAACACAAAAGGGGCTTGCTGAGGCCTGGACAGAACCTTGTAGTATCTCTGAGCTTTGTTGTTTGCTTGGGATCTTGATCATAGTAAAGCAACCAGGGGATGAAACTGTTGTGATCAGGGCAAGTACCTATTCTGGGATGCTCGTCCCAGGATTAAAAAAGGGCTATTAGTCCTATTTGCTGCCAGTCTATGTCAACAGAAGGAAGCTGTTCTCCACTCCTCTGGAGTACCCCTGGTGGCGGTTCCTCTAACTCCAAGCTTTTGAGAGGATGTTGCTTTTAGGGAAATCTGTTCTTCTGGCTGCATGTCACTACTCTCTAGCACTCCTCTCTCCAGTTCCTCTTACACAGCAAGAAATGACTGCACAGTGCTTGTCCGTGGGTGTCCCTGGATTTCCTAAAGAAGGCCTGTCTTCATAGTTGGCATCTGGGAAGTTGGAGGGCCCCTATGCAAGAAGAACAATGCTCCATCCCAGTGCACCTACTCTGGTAGGCAGGGAGAAATGTGCTGATGACAGCTGAAGGAGCAGACTTAGGGTTAGAACCCTCTGGAGAAAGTCTGTAAAGCCTAATGAGAGATCTCAGAAATTAGGAGCTGCCCAAGTTGCCTTTGTCCTTGCATCCTTTGCCCTGCCTCCTCCAGCAGAGACCATTTTCATTCAACAGTCCTCTCCGTGACCATTTATCATACAATAAAGTGGGAGAGGTTGATTGTTAAGAAAATTGGGTACTTCAGATTGAGGAAGAGTCAGGTAATTGCTAAACACATTTAGCAGCGTGTTTACACAAGCTGTACATCTTGATTGACTTTTAGTGCCATTTTGAGTGATTTGTAAAGCACAGTTTGCTCCTTCTACACTTTTCATAGGATATAATTCCAAAACTTAAAATGTAGTCAGGAGGGTGCAGCTGGCAAGAACTGAGTGGGGAGAAGTTGAGCTGGAGGCATGCACTTGAACTTTCAGGGCTGACCACAGTAGCCATGAGCACTGTCTGCTAAATAGGACAGGAGGATGGATACTCATAAAAGCAAGGGTAGGTATTACTGTCATCTTTTTCACTGCATCTGTTCCACTACGACCCCATGTTTCCCCAAGCTGTAGGCACACCTGATGTTTTCAGAGTAAATGTACCTTCAAGATGAGCTAGATTTCCATTTAAAACCAAAACAAACAAACAACAACAACAAAAAAAAAACAACCTGAAAAATGTGGTGAGAGAGCCCTTCCCACTTTGATTTTCTCATTCTTCAGTGATTATTTGGCAATGCTTCACTGGCACAAATGCCATACCTTTATTATTCTTTAGTGTATCTTTATTATTACTCCTCATCACCTTTTGGAAATGGAAACAACTGTTGTGTCCTTGTGGAATGACCTTTGCACTGGAAGAATGGCAAGGTCAGTTCCATTTTACTTGGAAAAAGATAATTCTATATCTAAGCTCTTTTCAAAACAGCAGCTCTCCCCCTCACAGTCTGTTTGCTTAAATCATAATCATTTATTTGGAAGAGGAAATGTAGGCTTTTATTTAATTTTATAATCATA
Source organism: Odontophorus gujanensis (assembly GCA_013399175.1). Lineage (NCBI taxonomy): Eukaryota > Metazoa > Chordata > Aves > Galliformes > Odontophoridae > Odontophorus > Odontophorus gujanensis. The sequence goes on from VXAB01008030.1 coordinate 100,894, forward strand.
TCATCCTATCATCCTAAAAAATGAGTAGGTTGGGATATTTTTGGTTCTCATTTCCTTTGAGTATTTACTTTGAGCTGGCCAGGCCTGGAGAATTTCAGCCAAAAGTTGACGAAAGAGTGAAAGTGGAAAAACAACACTGAAATGTTTAAATAACATCAACTCTAGCTGTCACCAAAAGCCAGCTCTGCTCTTGTTCACTATGGAAGAAATGAAGAGGGGGGTTCTGTTTAGGAATATGACCCTATTTTTATGGGTTAATGGCTGCATTTGTGAAAACTTCTGATTATATGGAAGTTTCATCAGTTTGATTTTAGAGAACTAATGGTTTGTGATGCAATAATGGAATTCTGTGGAAATGAATGGTTTTGCCTGGGGAAATGTGTTCATGTTTTCACTTGTTCCTGATGCAATTATGTAAGTGAGAAGTAGTCTAATGGTAGTCCTGTTCTTGTTTTTACTCCTATCAAATATTGCAATTTTACTGCTAAAACCCTACTTCCTCATTGAAAATGGCCTCTTTCCCCCAAAGAATATTTGCAAATAGAAAACAATTTCAATGCGGCCTGAAAAAAACCCACAATCATAACTTGCATCTCAAGAATGTTTAGATTTATTGTCCAAATTTCATTTATCTCTAGTAAATGCAATTCCCACATTTAGCCTTAGCATCATCAACTCACCTGCTGTTCTTTTTGCAGCATCTGCTCTGCCAAAACACCTGCCAGGATGACTTGCCTTCCCCCCAAGTAAAGTTACTTCTTGGTGTTTATTTATTTTCAGACCTGATTTAAAACTTGCTGGATATGATGTGAATTTGGTTGGTGAGGCACTTGAGCAGGCTGCCCAGAGAGGACATGGATGCCCCATTCCTGAAAGTGTTCAAGGCCAAGTTGGATGAGGCAATGTGGACTGATGGAAGATGTCCCTGCCCACATCATGAGGTTTGAACAAGCTGACCATTAGGGTTCTTTCCAACACAGGTCACTCTAGAATTCTATGAATTTATGAACATTCCTGTGCATCAGACTTTGGAGCAAGTACTGACTCTTCAAAGTACTCAAGGAAGCAGTCTGCAGAATAGAATCTTTCCTAGGGAGCACCTAGCTCTTGCAAGCATTGCTCACAACCACTTCAGACCCATTAGAGAAAGCTCTTGGCTCAGAAAAAGGAAAAGTGAATCAGAGCCTGTGTTAGTTTTTACAAATGCTGAGTGCCAGAAAATGGAAGAAAAGGCACAGTGCAACACCTTTGGGGTGCAAAAGCCAACTTGAGGTATGCCCCTGTGTTCTAGTTGTTTGATTGCCCTCTCATCTGCTTTGAGCTCTGAACTGCTGCTGCCCTTAATGATTTCATTTCAAATTGGAGTGAGATGCTTCTGCTGCAAGTCACGTGGGTGGAGGGGAGAAGGTGGGAGGGATTTTACGTCATAAAGATAACAAAATAATTGTTGTAACACACTGTGATTTATTGTTCTGTCTTTGGCCTCAATAACTTCAGTATCTTTGCACAGCATCTGCCATCGAGCTGAATTTCAGCCTGTTGCAAGCTGCTGCATCATGTTAGAACCTATGAGCACTGAGGAGAAGTCACTAGAGGTCTCATGTCTTATAGTTCCTCCCCAGCTTTGGAGCATCCAAACACCCTGCATCAGTCTCCAGCCCCATGTCCTGGTGGGAGGAGACAGCACAGGTTTTAGTTGGAAATTTTTCTCTGCAGTCTGATATTCAGGTCAGATAACAGGAAAATATTGTTATCAGAAAAACCCTCCTGACACTTTTTTCTTTTCTCCTCCAGCCTCCACAGAGCACAGGAGATGTACATAGTGTTTGAGGGAAATTATTTGGTCTTAAAAATACCAATGTATCTCAACAGAGAGACTTGATAGCAGCCATTCAATAACTAAAGGGGGGCTGTAAGAAAGAAGACAGACTCTTTAGCAGGATCTGTGGTGATAGAACAAGGGCAAATGGTTTCAGACTAAAAGAGGGGAAATTTAGAATGGATATAAGTTTTCTTATGATAAGGATGGTGAAGTACTGGAACAGGCTGTCCAGGGAGGTGCTGGATGCCCCAACCTTGAAGACATCCAAGGTCAGCCCCATCAACAGATGGGGCTCTGAGCACCTGATCAAGCTGTAGGTGTCCCTGTTCAGTACAGAAGAGTTGGACTAGATGATCTTTAAGGGTTCCTTCCAACTCAGATGATTCTATGGTTCTAAATCATCTGCAGGCAAGGGCTCACTACTGCACCAACAGGGAGACCTTGCTAACAGACTCACTGGGCTTTTTATGCTCAAGGAGAGCCACAGGGGCTTGGTACAGCCACCCACCTGTGTTGATGGATACCAGATCATAGAGAAAGTAGATCACTTTACTAATCCCTACAAAAATAAATGGCTCCAGCAGGTGAAATCAACACCCCAGCTCATGCCTAGGATGGGAAGGTTTCTTCATTTTCTATCTGGCAGAGCAGAGACATGATATCTGAAGCTGGAAATGCCAGGTCAACAACTGAACTCCAATGGAGGGAAAACAGAAAGTTTTTCTCTATTACATACTTTTCGGGAACAGAGCTGAGTTTGAATTTGATCCTCTATAGAACATAATTGTTTTTGAATTCTTGCAAGATACGAGATTGTTTCCCAATCATAGACTGGTTGAGGTTGGAGGAAACTCTGGAGCTCATCTGATCCAACTCTGCTCCAGCAGGGTGACGAGGACATCTATCCAGCTCCAAGGATGGAGACTCCATCACTTTACTAGGAAACCTGTGACTTCTAAAGGGCGTGAGACTTACAGTTCATGCTGAAACACCCTCAGCATCTTCAGTCATTCATGGGTGCAGGATTTGGCACTGGAAATGTCTTTAATTACACTGTTGTGAAATACCATTTTCAGCCAAATTTAACAGACGTTTTTCTTCCAGAGCTTAGCCTTCAAGCCCACAAATCTCAGTAGCAGTTTCACAGGAATGTACCTGCCCTGATGGTGCCATGGCCATGCCACAGCAAGCAGCAACTTTCTTCAAAGACATTGACCTTAAGGATAAGGAGAGACACACACAGCTCCATTGAGGACCCACAGGCAGCTGGGAGCTCTCTGCAGAAGTAGGCAGAAGAAGCTTTTCCTTGTTGTCTATGTTTCCATATCATATTTAATTTCATAGAATCATAGAATTAAGTTGGAAGAGACCATTGAAGGTTATCAAGTCCAACTCCCTTCAGTGAACAGGAACACCCACAGCTAGATCAGAGTGCTCACCGCCTGTTCCAGCCTTACATTGGATGTCTCCAGGGACAGGGCATTCATCTCCTCTCTGGGTAGTTTAAATCTCTTACTGTCTTCTAAAACTAAGCACAGTCCAATAGGTTACACTTCAGTTCACTGCCGAAGAGGACAGTTCTCACCTGCTTCCCAGACTGTTTCCAATGAGACTGACCTCTTTCTTGTGTTGGGATAAAACATTCACACAGCTGTGGTAAGTTCGATCAGAAGCGAATCCAACTTCAGCAAAAGAAAAAAAGAAAAAGAAAAAGAAAAAAGAAAAAAAAGAAAAAGAAAAAGAAAAAAGAAAAAGAAAAAAAAGAAGAAAAAGGAAAAGAAAAAGAAAAAGAAAAAGAAAAAGAAAGAAAAAGAAAAAGAAAAAAAGGCTTCACTCCCTTCTTGCTATAATCTGGATGAGTTCCCTGAAGAAAGGCCTTAATTTGAGATCAAGTTAGTGCATTATTGTTATTATTACTGCTAAAATTGCCACTTCTGTTTTGTTATTAGCACCATTATTGCTACACTCTCTATCTGGCTTTCGGTGAGTACATTTATGACTGCTCCATTTTCTTCAAAGACATACATAAGGCTAATTCTGCTCCTGAAAACAGTGGTTTTAGATACAATTCAGTGAAATACACAGATGAAGAAGGCTTATGTCATTTTCTCCCCCGTAATATCTTTTCTCCTACAGAAAGAGCAAGTTGTGTCTAATTCCCTTTATTAGCATTGCATTGGACTGCTAGATTGTGTGTCCCTCTAGAAGCTCATTGTAATGTCTAGGGGAGGCTGGTGCTTTCCCCAGGGAACACAACTCCACTTAAAACAGGAGTTACACGTATTTTGGTGCTGAATAGGGTTTTTCTGAAACTCACCATCTGCAGTCTTGTTGCAGTGCTGTTATATCCTAATTCCATCTGTCAAAGCTCAGGAGAATCGAGGTGATGAGTCTGGCATTGCAGAACAGCATTGAGAAAAGAATTCCAGGTCCAAAAGAAAATTAGGGAATCTGAAGCTGTCACCACTGGAAATAATGCTTGCTGCTCTAATGAAAAAAGGGACTGCTGAAATCCTGTCCTTAAAAATATTAGCAACAGAGCTACTGGAAGTGTACAACTTTTCTGTCTTAAGATATCTGTGTTACATGTCTTCAGTAGATCTGTACTTTCTTCTTACCATAAAAAAAAAAATTAGATTTTTTTTTTTTTAGCTTGCTGTTCTGGTGTAATCCTTGTTAGACTAATTGCAGTGCAAATACACGAGCTAAGAAACCTTTTGTTTCTGTTTCACCGTTTGCAAAACAGCTCAGATCACTTTAGCTAAGGCTTTCTACCTTGTTTTACTTGTTCATGCTGAAATGAGTCCATGCTGTCCTGAGAACATTAAAATCTTGTGTTTGATACCCCTCCGTTTATTTCCCAGTTTCCTTCACCTTGCATCCTAGTGGCATCTGTAAAATCTTCAGTTCCTCTGATCTTTGTCTTAGAATCATGGAATCATTAAGACTGGAAGTCCACTAAGATCATCCAGTCCAACCATCAACCCATCCCCACCACACCCACTAAACCATGACCCCCAGTGCCATATCTACCCTTTTCTTAAACACCTCTGGGGATGATGACTCCACCACTTCCCTGAGCAGCCTGTTCTAAAACCTCATCTTCCTCCTCCTGTGTAAAGCACAATGAATATCCAATTTCCCAAGTTCAGGAGGGCTGAACTCTTCTTTGTAGGGAATGAATGTAGCTCTTTGTGACTGTCCCTGAACAGATTTTGGTCTCAGTAAATGTTTATTAGTACTCATAGCTATTCTCTGTCCAGTTTGGGTAAACAGCTTCCAGACAATGAGTTGTTTCCATGATGGTTCCCTGCTCTTCTTCACTCTAGGGCCGGTGACAAATGAAAGGCTGTGGGAGTCATGGGGTTTTGCTACCCAAAGCGTGGCTGAATGTTCAGAAAAAAAGGGAGTTGGAAGATGGAAAGCAAAGGAGAAATAGGATGTATAGAGGTTTTTTGCACATCTACTCTTGTTGATTTAGCTCTGGGTGTTTTCTAGAAAAATGAGCATTCCCTGAATACAAGTGTGTCAAGCATCCTTTTGTGGGAATATTCCCAAACAGCAAGAATCAAGAGACATGAATGGTTTCACTCAGGACAGGTGCTAGAGATTCAGAGGAGCACGTATGAAAGCTGAGAATCTCATTGCAAATGCTTCAGCTTTCCTGCTGTTCATCTCCTGCTCCTCCTCCAGAGAGCAGCCATTCACTACCACTCTGTTTCCTCTCACTGGGGAATTTGGAGCGAGGTACAGCGTTGTAATATCAAACCTTGGACAAGAGGATGAACATCTGGAGAACATTCAGCACAGGCGCAACCTTGGCCATGTGGGAATCATGGCCAGCATCTGGACTTGCATTGTGTCCCATGACATATAGGGATTAGGATCCAACTGTTGGAAAAGGTTTGATTTTAAATGCAAAGTGGCTTTGCTCCTCGCTCTGCTTTGCTAATTTGTGTCTCTTGCAGGACCTTGAAGAAAATTCAAGTGTCTCTCTGGAATGCCTGAGCAGTACTTCTGAAGGCTCCCCCAGGTTACGGGGGAATAATCTGCCTTCACAGCTATCACCTCAGCTTGGTGCTCTCAAACATGTTTTAAGGGACTTCAAAGTTTCCCACAAAGCATCGGATGGCACGCAGAGAAATGACAACATGTAATTACCTCGTGGAAATGTGTGACTTGCCATCCCCACAGGGGACAGACAGAGTTAGGCAGCTTGGTTGGCTGTGTCGCTCTACCTCTCCCTGCACATCACCTTGCCTGATGCTTCGGGGAAAAAAACACCACTTAGGCAGTGGCAGGGGGAATTCTGTTTGTAAACAACATGTAAACCTCCAAGGGTGAGGGAAATAGAATAGGATAAGAATTTTAGGCTCCTCTGCAAAGAGAACATTTATTGGAGCAATCACAGGCACAGAAAAACAAGCTGCCTTTTCATAAAGGAGCCACTTTCAATCACTGAAAGAAAGAAAGAGATTGCACTACTATGTTTGTATGCAACTGTAGACCACAGACAGAAAGCTCAGCAAACATTTCTGCAGTGCACACTCAAGGAAAAGTTGAACCAGTGATCAAGGCACACTTAAGACTCTATTCCTTCACCCTTCCAGCCCTCCATGCAGAAGAGAACCACAATCCAAGGTACCCCCTATACATTAACCCTCAAACTGCAGCTGCAGTCCCTGCCATAGAATCTTTTGCCTTGGTGGATGTTGCATGATGGACAGATGGATTATTCACATGCCATATGACATTCCCAAAACTGAGGGTTAAGGGAAAAGCAACTCCTTATCCTTTCCAAAAAGAGCTGAGCTCATCCAGAAGCCTCTGAGAGGAGAAATACAGAGCATCACAGTCTTTCATTCCTACATGCTCACTGCTTTTGGCCTATTGCCAATTGTCATCTTCCACCTGCATAAATTAATAACGTGCCCAGCACCAGTGGATGCCACAAAGTCTGAGTTATTTTGCATTATGAAAAAGTTATTCCCAGAAGGAGCAGTGAAGTACTGGAAAAAGCTGCCTGGGGAAGAGGTGGAATGTTCAAGAAAAGGGCAGACGTGGCACTGAATTACTCTGTTTAGTGGAATGGTGGAGATGGACTGATGGCTGGACAAGATGGCCTTAGTGGTCTTATCCAACATCAATGATTCTATGATTTCCTGACGAAACGAAGAGAAGAAGCTAACAGCAGGGAAATCCAGCTTGTTTATTAGGCTATAGCACTAGCTAAGGCATAGTAGTCTCCAAGTGAGGTCTCCATTTGAGGAAAGCCATGTCCAGAGCACAGAGATGTGACAAATTCTGTGGAGCCTTGTGATTAACAGAGTACCAATCTAACAGGGGAAAAGTCTGGTGTCCTTTATTTTGGAACTCAGTTCCCAAATTGATCTTATACGAACACTGACAATGAGGAAGAATGACAGAATTAAACAGAGCTTAAGATAAGGAGATAGTTGTGATGGGATACCAGCAGGTAGACACACTTAGAGCATCCCCTTTGAACGTGTACTTCAATGGCTCATGGCTGATTCTCAGCAAAGCAGTCAATGAGTATTACAGAATCACAGACTAATCCTAGTTAGGAGGGACCCGTACGGACCATTGAGTCCAGCTCTTCACAGGCTCTACACAGGACCCCAAAAATATCAGCCCATGTGTCTGAGAGTATTGTCCAGACATTTCTTGAATTCCATCACTTTGGGGCTGATAGGTCATTTTCTGGGAAGCTCTGACTTGTTTTACTCCAGGAGTAAATTGGTGAGGTATTGGAACAGGCTGCGCAGGGAGGTGGTGGAGTCACTGTCCCTAGAGGTGTTCAAGAAATGTGGAGATGTGGCACTAAGGGACATGGATAGTGGTCATGGTGGGTATTGGCTGACGTTTGAACTAGATGATCTTAGTGGTCTTTTCCAATTTTAATGGTTCTATGATTCTAAGTGCTCCTTTTCCAACAGCAAGTATGAACTTTAAGTTAGGCACCAATCCATAGTTATGCTTATTTTCATCTTGTCACTCTCAGTCTCATGTTTGGAGAGATCATGCTCTCTCTTGAGTCAGTTGAAGGGGAAAAGTGTATTTTTACTTTTCATGGAGATAAGACTTCTTTGCTGACATTCACATACAAGTTGGGCCATGGGATGTGATATTGGCAACAGGAACCATTATTTATTGTAGGTCCTAATTGGTGTGACTAATAATATGGGTCTCACAACTCAAATCTACCTCGTTTTTGCCCCTACAACAAATACCTCCAACCAAAATGAACCTGAGTACCGATGCATTTGAGTTCTTGCTTCCCCAAGGATCAGATTGTGTTCAATTCCTTTGATGCCTCTCAATAAATGCAGCAGACAGTGCTTTGAGTGAGAATCTGAGGGAGTTCCTTCCCCTCCCCTCTTTGCTCAAGATGTTTGAATTTTCATTTGGTTAGCATGTTATCTATATCTGCAGGATCTCTGCTTTGCCTGCCAGGTCTTCTTAAAGATCTACACAAATAATTTCAATCGCTGGTTTATTGTTAAAGGCATGTACCTGATCTCCCTCGAATTCAGGTGGAGTGAATCGTCCCAGCTCCATCGATTTCAGAATTAGAGTGTCAAGGATCCAGCCCATGCCTTATTGAAATCAATACCAGTGATTAGAACCACACAGGAACTGTTCATAAGCTGTTATCTTGGTATCAACTCAAGTTAACTGGCAATGACAATAAGTTCCACTGAATCAGATGGGTCATTAAATTTAGACATTCAAACCCGGGGCTGATATTCAAGCCAAGCATAAGGGGGAGAGAAACCCCATTGCTTGTGGTGCCAAATCAGGATCTGACTTCTCTCATCTTGGGGCGAGCATTATGGCTTACTGTAATTGTGTGAGGTTTCCTTTTGTGCTGCATATTAGCTAACTTGTTTTGTGGCTTTTCCTTTTTAATTGAGTGTAGCCAGAGGACAGCTAAAAAATGCCATTCACCTGTCTCACCAGTGCCTTCATCTAAACCTCTGCCTCCCTGGGGCAGGCAGAATAACATTGCACACCAATAAAATCATCATACACTCAGCTTGAAAGCAATAAGACAAAATCAAACTGTCTGCAATAACAAAGGCTGAGTCTTTTGATGGTGAGGAAGGAAGGAGGCTGTCATTATGCACATTTTATTACTGCAGCTTTCAAATGTGATGGTGATGGGGAATTCGTTCCCCATTATGCTAGTCCTGTACCTAAAGGGTACAGAGAGGGAAGGAGATAGTTTTTAGCTGTCCTAGGTGTCTCTTGATTTTGGACGTGCTGTAGTTGGCAGGAAGAAGGGTTATAGTGGACAAGAGGGCATGATTGTACCATGCCAAGCATGCCAAGTGCTGGGGAGCTGAAGAAGTTAACCTGAACTGCTGGGACTGCATGCCTGTTTGCTTCTACCTCCCCTCAGCTGCACAAGAAAATGTGTTTGCTTAAAGCAGAATTGTTTATTGATTAATAATCCTTTTAAACTTCACTGCTTCAGGTGATTAAGAATGGGCAGCAATCCGAGCTAGCATGGTTCAGATCCTGGCTCTGGCGCATGTAGAATTAAAGCTCAGTTGGTAGGTTAAGTAAGAACATTTTGTTTGCGGCAAGGGGGAGTTAAGGGCACGTGGACAGCTCATGGGAGAAACTCATGCTCAAAACTGAGGAAGGGAAGTTTTATAGGGAGAGTTCACTACTGATGCTCAGCTGGCAGGAAATAATGGGTGAAAATGTTGGCATTTCAACACTTGTGATTATGTCCCTGTGCCCCTTCTCTGTACACATCTCCAGTTCACTCTTCACACTGATAGTTTTAAAGCATAACTATGCACAGAGCCATAAAATACGTAGGTTGCTCCAAAAGTAATGTCTCCTATTTATTTCCGTAGAAACTACAACAGATACAAGGAGTCCAATAACACTATTTGATAGTGAAAATTCTCAGCTACAAAACACTATTTCTCAACACAATCACTACCATTAGTTATGCATTTTCACCAGCAATGAACAAGAGCCTGCATGCTGCACTCATAAAACTTGGCATCAGGGGAGGTGACCTGCTGATTCACAGTTGATATGACGGTGTTGTTGCTGAAACACACCACTCACCACCTCACTATGCTCACTGTTTTGTCACCATAAACATTCATCAAGCATCCATGAATATCAGTGAGTGCAACGTCTTCTGCATGGAGGAATTCAGTGGTACACCTTTTCTTCTTACACAATTCTGTGTCAGAGACCGTTTTGTCAGATTGCTCCTCTGCTGCCATCTGTCACATGGCAACAAAATGTTAACAGAATATTTGTGGGAAAGTTCAGTCTCTACATCCATACCACCAGCATCCACCTCTGATATTATGAGTCATCATCATAAAGTAGGAGGCATTAATTTCAGAGCATCCCTCATGATTTGGGTGGCCAATGACCTCTGATCTGGACCAGTCAATCCAAAGCAAGGACAGCCTCAAAATCAGATCCAACATCAACATTAGACCACGTGGATCTGTGCCATGTTAGGGAAGTACCTCTAGGATGAGGATTTCTTCCTATGGGGCTGGAGCAGGTTTTACTCTAGTTTTCCTTTCATCTCTACAGCTGTCCATATGGACTCCAAAGGAAAATATGTATTTAAGCAATCATAGTGAACAGGTCTAAAGGCCTGAGCATCATCAATGAGACTTAGGTCAACTACAAATTAGTCCTCTCCCATGCATCACAACTCAAGCTTATTTCTTACAGGAAGAAGCAGGAAGATATCTTTTATGGAGAGAAAAAGGAGAAAAAAAAAATTTACTTTTGTCCTCCATGTACCATCAGGCGGTGATAAGCTGCAGCTAAAGTGGCAGGCTGCACTTTATGGGGATGAACTATTATTCAGATAAGATGGGAGGCAAAAGATCTTAGCTGGGGTATGGGAAAAAAAAATACTGGTTTAAGGTTATTACGCAGGAAGCGCCCTGCTGCATGAGATCTATGAGAAATTGCATATTCTGTCACATTTACTTATTGAATCCCAATTTCATCGTAGCATGAGGAAAAAATACATCAACCTCCCTTGTAGCTCTTATTAGATTTCACAGCCCTTCAATATTAAAATGCCAGCTCTGGTAACAGCGTTTCTCCAATTTCTTTCTCTTTCCCCTCCTCCCCTCAGTAACACTGCAGCATTGGAGGTGTGCTGCACAAACCCTGATCTGGAGATGCTCTCAAAACAAATCCCACAGAAAGAGTTGGAATTACCAACTCTGTGCTCACAGATCCCTCTCACATTCTCCTCAGCTGCCCATTTATTATGTATCAGTAGGTGGACAGTTTTGATGGGCCCATTCTCCTGCTGACAAACTTCCAAATTAGGATTGCATCCCCTCCCTTGCTTCAGGGACTGCCAAAATCCCTGTGTTTGCTCGGACTGCTAGGAATTCAACAGTCATCAGTTTACCAATCCTTTCCTCACCTTTGCACTCATACTCTCAACAATATCCTTACTGCACTTCTGTAGAATTATAGACTCATTAAGGTTGGAAAAGACCCCTAAGGTCATCTAATCCAAACATAAACCGCTCACCATGTGCCTCAGTCCCACATCTTCATGTTTCTTGAACACATCCAGGAATGGTGACTCCACCACCTTCCCAAGCAGCCTGTTGCCATGCATCATCACTCTTTCTAAGAATGAATTCTTCCTAATATCCAGCCTGAACCTCCCCTGGTACAGCTTAAGGCCGTTCCCTCTCATCCGATTGCTGTCATCACTATTGCTCACACAGGAGAACAGGCTGAGCCTCACCTCAATAAAACCTCTTTTTATGTCATTTTAGAGACTGATAAGGTCTTTCCTGAGCCTCCTCTTCTCCAAAGTAAACAATCCCATTTGAGTCTGTTACCTGCTTTGGGGAGGGGAGGGGAGANCACATGGCTCAAAACCTGCTCCCAAGTTGCTGCTCCTCTAGCTTGAGGACTGAAACTCTTGCAGTCACATGAAGCTGGATGACAATTCTTGGTTCTAGCTAGAAAGGCCATGTGCTCAGACATGACCTGAGATTTCAGGACTGCTTGAATGCATTAATATATACTCCTAATAGACACCCTCAGTATTACCAAGATCTCCCCAAAACTCTCGTCATAGAATCATCCAATATAAGTCTCATTTAGTTTGCAACCATTTCCCCTTAGTCCTATCACAACAGATCCTGATGAAGCATCTGTCCTACTCTTTCTCATAGCCCCCATTTAGATACTGACAGGCTGCTCTCAGGTCACCCTGGAGCCTTCTCTTCTCCAGGCTGAACAGCCCCACTTCTTGCTGTCCTTTTAACCTTCTCCAGTCCATTTCTGTGATCAGTTTCTTCATCCTCCTACAAGTGAGAGAAGGCAAACCCCGCTCCAGCTATGTCCAGAAGCATAACTTCGGCGGTTTCAGCCTTGCAAATCTTCCCTTGTTATGCAGGCAGAGAGAGCAGCTGTTCAGTGTTTCAGACATGGGCTGAGAGGGTTGTGCTATGAAGTTATCAATCTCTCTAACGCACAGCATGCCATAGCTGCTGCAGGGCAAAAATGTGCTGCTTCCTCTGGTTTTAAAAATATTCTCTTCTGTCTGTACACAGATCAAGGGAAACAAATGGCTTCCCCCAGTTAAATGTTTTAAGAGAAACCCAGAGTGTGGATATCACATAAGAAAGGGAGGAGAAAGCAGCTTTAAGTTAAAGGAGTGGCTCTCTCTGCAGAGGGGACCTTGTATATTAAGCCTCAGCAGTTTGCACATATGATGCTTTACGGATCCATCTAGCTCTAGGGAGGAAGCAAAACCATGCTGAGCCCTGGTCAGCTCAGGAAAAATGCTGACTATCTGATCTGAATTTGTAACAGGAAAAATGAATCCCATGTCTCTGTAGTACAAGCACAGGAGCCAGCAATGGGAAGGAATATGGGGTGCCTGAAGGCTCAGCTGAGATAAAAGCTGCAGCTAATTATTCAAACAAAATATCCGTATCTTTGAATCAGCAAAACAGGACTGGAAATTTGAAGGGAACAACCTCTCTGTGCCTCAGCTTCTGTCCTCGTTCCCAGGCAGAAATAGGTAATGTCCAAGCAAAAATGGCCAGGACTCAGAGGAGACCTTAAGCTGAGCAGCTCATTTCCTTAAATGCATTTAAATATATCCTCTTTTTTTTCAAAGAGAGCTAAGAAACATTGCACCATCCTGAAAATCTAAGTCAAATCTGCTGGGGATTGTTCAATTAATTAACCCACTTCTTGGCAAGTTCTCATTCAAATAAAAAACACTGTCAGGTGAGACAAAGTCAGAGATATTGCATGTGCTGTTTTACAGCTGAACAGTCCAGTATTCCCTTTGTGGACTTGGATTAAGAACAGTAAATATAAAAATGAAAAAATAAAAGTACTATATAACCTCCTTCCTTTGATGCACTCCTGCATAAAAATAACAGTGCTGAAGCAGCACTTTTTGTCCTTAAATCCCTTTGTGCTTTTTCCAAAGGAAGGTCAATGCCATTGCTTCTCTACAAAAATGTGGGGAGGGAGCTACTGCTTTTCATAAAGCTGTTGCTACCCCATTGCATGGTCCTGTTTACTGAGGCCACTGGAGGCACCAGTCCAGAGGGCTTCTGTGGGACTTCCCACATTTTATACCTTCTTCTTGTTCTGTCTACTTTACAGAGAGAGGAGTCCATCCTGGAAGCCAGATTTGCCCAACCTTTGTTAAGCTTCCTTCCTCTTCTTCATCCATCTGAATTCCTGCAGTGCTTTACCACAGCAAGAATGGAGCAAAAAAGCAAAGTGAAGTAAATGAAGTCAAAACTTCACAAAATAAGGCTTTTGCTTTCCCTTAGTTCCTTTTTTTGAGATCTCATATTACCAAAGCTTCTCATCCATTATCTAGAAACTTGATAATCCAATTGATAACCAGACAGTATGTCCCAAACCATCTCCTTCCCTTCTGGGTTGTCAGGTGGATGCATTTCCTCATTCAACATTACCTGGTAGTGAAGATGCAGTGAATTTGGGAATGTTGGAAGGTATGAGGCTCTCACATCCTTAACTGGGATCAAAGAAGTCAATTTGTAGGTAATTCATTTCATATGTAGGATAGAATATCCAATGTACTGTGTCATGGGTTTTTTTTTGTTTGTTTGTTTTTTACTTATTCAATGCCTGGAGCTGGATAAGGAATGCAAATCTATATCCTTTCTGCTCAAACTATGCATACTAACAATTGTTCTGCTTGGTGTAACAATCTTGGTGAGCCAGGACTGCCTACAGAGGGGTGCAAACTCCATCTCCCAGTGAGCTGGAACAACATTTGTAAGCCCATCCTGGATCACATGCAGCTATTGTTGGAAGCCTGAATCTAGTCTTATGAAGAAAAATGTTAAACAATAAGCAGAATTTCTCTTGTTTACATTAACAGAAATAGATTCAAGGCCACATGTGTTATTTCCAGAAATGTAGAACAAATCATGTTTAACGTTCGAGTCTGCTAATGGCTGCATACTGTAATTTACAGTAAGTCTGCTGAATGATTTTCATGGCATCAAAGATTTTTGCAAGCAGAAATATGGCTAAAATAACACTTCAGCTTCCCTAGATCAATACATTTGAAATATAAAGCCACTCAGTTGCTAAAGAGGTCTATTTAGTTTCTTTGACAGGCAATGATCCTAGGTAAAATCAGGTGGTTTTACTTGTCAGCATTAATAAGTTGCATGTTGAGAACCCCCAAGCTCAGGAGGAGGAGTGCTGTTCTTGATGGGAAAGTCAAGAAAGGGCCATCCCATACGTGATGAAAATTCATGACACGAAGATCTGAAATAGTCAAATCACCTAACTTTGTGGCAATTCTTCATTTCAGCAGGCGTTTAATTTAAACCAAGCTGGAGGGAGGATCTGGTGGGAGTGCAGAAGTGTCATGGAACAGAAGATAGATGATTATCAGCTCATTTGCTGATGGCCTGGGAAACAAGGAACGAAGAATGACTTTCCAGCGTTGGTCAACCTGGGTTGGAACAAAACTCTATCTTGTTCAGAGAGAAGATAAAACACCTGTGTTGAAGGACTTAAAGGAAGTGTAAAGATATGAAGAACAAAGAAGGCAGAACTACTCTCGTGTCTTTTGAGGAAGGCTTTTGAACTAACATTGTTCCAGTGATGAAGAAAAAATATATTTCATCTTTGCCTCAGCCTGGCTGAGAAATTAAGACTACTTGGATTCCTTCTAAAAATAACAGATGGATCTTTTCTTGAAGACAATTCCCCGAACCAAGCCAATTTACACTATGTGATGATGGTCAAAATGGATGCAGAGATCAGTTTACCACAGTTCTTGTGATCACATTGCTTTTCCTAGTGATACTGACAGCACTAAGAGAGTTCAAACAAAGTCAAGAACTTGGATGGGATACCACACAGAATCAAGTAGTCAACTTTGAAAATATTTAGGCTTGTATCAATAGTAAGGAGGAACGATACAGGGGCACCAAAGATACTTTGGTAAAGAAAAATAATTAAAAAATGTATGCTTCCTTTAATTAACAGGTGGTTAAGCAAGTGTTGTGCTGCCCAAGAAAAGCCTTTCAAACACTCCAGTGCTTATCCTATAACCACCTGCATTATTTTTTATTCCAACTCTTGCTAGAGCAAACCTATTTGTTTACATCCCTCTGCATCAACTGTAGCATAGAGTGAAAAGAAGACACTCAGTGAGGTGTCCAGGTACTAAACTCCAAAATGATGAAAGGAAATGTGTCTTCGCAAAATAATCTGTGACTGTTGTTTCCAGAAGGCACCAGCATGGAGGCCTGAACCTCTGCAAGTTTCTTCAAAGCCTTGTGCATCTCTGTGGGGAGCAAGGCCATCCAGAAAAGAGATTAGAAAACCTGACACAGTTTCTGTTCTCAGAGTGCCAGACAATTTCCAGCTAATGAGCTTTAGGAAGAATTTTATTCTCTTGGAAAACTATTTCATGAGCATCAACTATGAAGTCTTCCTGTCATGTAGACGAAAATACCCAGCCAACAGTGTCTTGAAAAAAGATGTAATTGGCAAAGTAACCCAGCGTGGTGGATGGACCAGAGGTTTGGCAGTTACAGCTTCTCTGTCATCAAATCCCTGGGCTTCTCCTTGACCAGATAGTATTCTTAATTTTATTATCATAAGCATTTTGGGCCATATTCCCTCAAAGGAAAATTTCCCTGGAGGGTTCCCCCCATGTTCTCCTATACACACAGAGATATATCTGAGCCAGGAGTGGACCTGTTAGCCATGATGCTGTTAGCCATGCTGATGGCTGAGTAAAATTTGGGTTCAGTACCACTGTCACTGATGATAGTTACAGTGCATTCGACCTTTTAAATTGATTATCTTCTAATAACAGTACGTGAGAAAAACAAACTAGCGCATCAGCTCTGTTTTTGGACTTAAAAATGAGAGGGGAAACAAAAGCTTTCTGGGGCACAATGTTCTCAGTGTTCTCAATGTTCCATGTTCTGTTGTTGTTGGTCGTTTTTTTGTTTTCGGTCACAATTTGAAAATGTTGTCAACAATTTGCAAATTTCCCACCTGTTCTGGTTATGCGTGAAAACACCCGGAGTTCTTTCTCCTTTTGGAGTGATTTTTAATGTATAGCAGGAAAGCACAGTGTTGACAGCTCTCCAGTTTTATCACAAGTCTCATTATACATTTTTCTAAGATAAGGCCACCTATGCCAAAATACAGGATGATTATATTTTTTTTTTGTGTGTGAAAATATGCATGAAAAAGAGTCTAAATTTTTCTTTTTTTTTTTTTTTTTTAGTCAAGAATTTTCAAGCACATAAAGCAGCTCTATATAAAGATCCACCACCTTTACACGGATTACAAAACTACTATTCTGTCTTCTGTTTGAAGAAGGAAGCCAGTATGCTTCTGACACAGGGGCAGAAAGGCCTGGAAATGCCATCTCCATCAGGCTAAAACTTGGAAAGATCAATTGTTATTTAAATTTGTCTATCTATTTAATTTAATTTATTTTATTTTCGTGGGGTGGGGAGGGATTGGCCCTATAACTCCTATCTTTTAGAGATTGAAATAATCAATGGGAAAGAAGCAAATAAGTTTCCTGTGAAAGGGAAGTGATATGAAGGTTGCCACAGTAATCCCCTCCAGGCAAAGTTGGGAATTTTGTCTGTTTGAAGTTGTGGTATAAATAAAAAAAAAATCAAAACAATCTCATATCTATGTTGGACTTGATGATCTCCAGAGATCCTTCTAACCCCCCCAACTTGATTTTGTGATTCTATGTCTACCCTGGATGAGCATTTTCATTGCTCTGTTTCAAGGTACATGTGCTTGTAGATAGGGGCATATGCTCTATCTACAAATAGCTTGCTTTCGTAAGGGTGACTTGACTGCAACCCCATTAAAGAAATAACAACCAAACCCAAAAAAAGGTCAATGTAAATGAAGACAACAGTTCACAGGATCCCCATATGATTGCCTAAGAAGTTGTGTATCATTAAAGGGTTTAAATTGCAAGACTTGCTCACTTTATACAAAGCTTGCACTCTACTTGGGTAGCAGTTATGGCTTTCAAGTCCAATTTCCTTGAAAGCTAAGGCAAGGTTGGATCTGCCTGTTTTGATTGACCCCATATAACAAGAGGAACTGTGAAATTTAGATCCAAAATTTGAAGCTAGTTTAGTTCGGCTTTTATGATTCATGCCTTTTCTGTGCTAGTCTTGACAGATTAGGAGAATTACACACCCATGCTTCTCTTATTTACACGGTAGAGTTGGTTTGTGATCTCCTGCAGAGTTCATTTCAACCCCCCTCCTTGTGCTTGGTGAAGGAAGAAACTTCAGTAACCATCAGCTATGGCATTGATCCTTCAGAGAAATTAACCAACTGAACTGAGACTTACTGTGAAATCAGTGATGCTCAGCAGTTGCTAACTTCATTTGCAGCTCACCGGTGTTAATGCATTTAAAGTATTGATCCTTCCTAGTGTGTTTTGCAGCTCTGGCTCCCTTTTGGCATTGCTAACACAAAGGCAGCTCTCTCCAAAGCCAGGATGAGCAAGCAAAACCCTTCGACCCCAAAAACAAACTCATTATTCAAAATGCTTGTCGGCTTGCTGCTGCAAGTGAATTGATTGTCAAAAAAGGACTGTGGCAGATAAAAAACGGATTATTTCAGAGCATGGGAAAATAGCAGGCAAGAGGAAGCATCCTGCTGTTTGAGAGGAACAAATCCTCCCCCCCATTCACTACCACGTCTTACCTTATTATTGCATTACTATATTATTGTTAGGATTTTGCTTATATATAAAACATGGGTTTCAGAAGGAATACTGAAGACTGTGGTTTTGCAGGAAATAGCTCACAACTTGGACTTGTGTTGCCCAGCAAAACCAGTAGGACCACAGGATTTGCCCAGTACTTTTGCCAAACAATTTTTGAAGTACATTACCACTTATCGTCATGGGCTTCTAAAGTGAAGGTTGGACTTTGAGTTGATGACTGAACCAAACTAACCTACTTTTCTTTCTTTTTCAGCAATAAATGAGCCTTCAAATGTAAGCTATGGCTGAAAACAGAGGAGTTACTGCTTGAAGACCTCTCTCTGTGTAGTTCTGTTTATACTTTCCATCATGAGCTCCTTGGGCTTTGCAGTGAGCTTGCTTACACCGTGCTTCCCCTTGCCCTATTTACATGTCCCCGCAGTGTGTTCATGGTGAATTAGGTTACTCTATAGAAAAGAGCACTTGTAAATCCCCTTTGCTTTTTTCAGCTCTTCCCCTTTTCCATAGATTGCAAGCTCACTGCAGCCTGTCTTTCTCTGGTTTTCAGAAAATATCATGCACATAATGGAGATACTGCTCAGAAGACTTGACTTCTCCCTCAGACTATTCCTGACGTTCCAGCTGCTACTGTTTCTCCAGTATCTACAAGTAACCCAAAGCCTTCTCTACTTCGAGCTATATAATTGCTTTTAATTCTTTTACCTCTCTACATACTCTGTGCATGCCAAAGCTTCAGTCCTTAGCAACGATTTCATTCCGTTTATGATCTCTGCCTTTAGATGTCTCATCTGGGCACTTGCAGTGGCACACATCTCATTCTTTGAAACACGCAGGTGTCTTATCCTGACCTCCATTAGTGCTGTGATGGATTCTAGCCACCTTGCTTGTTAGTTTATTACTTAGCTGCTTGTCAGCCACCCACTGCAGCTCACCTACCATTACTTCTGATACAGAGACGCAATAATTAGGTACCTCGCATTTCAGGCATCCTTAATTTTGCTTTAACCTCCTGATTAAATCAAGACAAGCTAAGCCAGGATGAAAACTCATCTGCTGCTAAGCTGTTTGAAGAGGTCTTATTTTGAGTGACATGGAATAGCTTGGGAGGGTTGAAAGGGTTGAATTTGTGGCTGAGAGCTCCCTCTAACAGAGGAACAAAGGAGACATGATGCTTCCCTTCAACATGTAATGTCTGCTGGTCTCTATGAAATGCATAGCAGAGTTGCACAACTTATCTGTCAAGAGCCAGTGATGAATTATAATGTGGCATCTCTAAGCTGTATCTCTTAAATAAGGATAGACATTGTGGACAGGCTCCAGGAGAGACTTTTCTTCTTATTCTTCTGACCGAACAAAAAATAACTGACTTATGTTTGTTCCCTTGTTTTTGCCTTGAGAACTTGTGATATTTACAGGAAATGTCCTTGGGTAGTAAACTTTGGTCTATGTAATACTTAGATTTTCCTCTTCTTGTCCTCTCTTTTCCTTACGTCCTCTATTCACCGCTGCATAAATGCGTTGGGCACTTGTTCAGCTGTGTCACAGTACAGCTCCAATACCTAACTCAAGAATGTACATGTGGGCTGAGTAAACCAGAGCTGGAAAAGCTCCATGGAGGAAGTACAGAAGGGGATGCTTCCTCCTGCTCATTTCCTCTCCTCCTTGGAGAACGATGCTGGCTAGTGCCCACTATTCCAACTGGGCTGAAAAAAGCCCTATTCTCTCAACATCTTTTTGACCTTTCGTGCTGATTTCCTTTCCCAGCGTAATCAGACTCTCACTACAGCTGACCTTTAGAGGAAAGGGAGGTTACTCTGGTTGTGACTATTTCTGAGCACCAGCAGAACAGGAAAAGAAAACTCAACTGAAACTACACTGTGTGCATGCTCGTCTGTTTTAGATACCAAGAGAACAAGACTAATTTATTATGAAACAGAAGTTAGCTTTACATTTTCATAATTAGGGAGGATGTTAATGTTGCATGATTGGAAAATGTCACCCTGCAGAACTAATTTGCCAGTGGGGCCTAATTGAAGTTCAGCATCATCTGCAGCTCCCCCAGTGATCACTTCCTCATAAGGTGCTGCAGTAATGCAGAGTGGTTAGGAGAAAGTAATTTATCACCTTGTTTCCTAGCAGGTAGAGGGATCTGTGAAGAAACGGCCAAAAAGAAGTGATACCAAAACCCAGAGCACTCAGACAGTTGGAACAAAGCACTCCACATAACCACAAGTAACAGTGTTAATTATCCCTTCTCTGTTGCAGAAAACGATAAATTTCTCAGGCACTCTGCCCTGCAGAGTTGCTGGAGACAGTTGGATTGGGCAAGTCATTGTATCACAACACAATATCACAAAGGTATGGATGGGTCAGCCCTTATCTAAAGCACATTTGAGGTTGCTTCGTGCCCCGAATATAGAAAAGACTGAGAGGATCCAAGAAAAAAAAAAATAAGCACACAAAATACTTTAAGATCCAATCTCTTCTTTGGTGTTCACTCATTGTGTTTCTATGGCAAAGACACAAATTTTACTACAGAATAAAATGATGTTAACACTGTTTGCCCAGTCTTGCAAGCTCGGATTAACCCGTCAGGTGTCCCAGGGTTCTTCAGCAGTATCAGCCTCTACATTTATATCTGTTTTGCTGCAGGTCTCTCCATGCTCTCTGACCATGTTATGCCTCTTGCATATCTTGCAGACACTGCCCAGGTGTGCTTGGGCAGGTGTGATCATGCCTGCTCAAAGCAGGAGGAGAGAACAGATTTATAGGCAACCCTAGCCAGACAAGCTAGGTAGTCATAATCTATGACTGTATCCAAGATGTATGACTCTTAGGAAATTACATTGCACAGAGTAAATGGACAATATTTAGCCCTCACAGACATAACCCAGAACAGCTGCACAAGTTACTCCTCCTAACTCACTGTTTCCAAAAGTGTCTGTAGGCATATGCATTATGCATAAGGACAAGGCAAGGGTTTGTGGTGTTTCATCCCTAGTATTATCCCTTCCTCCAATCTTTTAAGACATCGGGACTTCCAGGACTAGATGTCTTCTCTACGAATTTAATAACACTCATTGGCTTTCTCCTTTGAACATTTTCACTCTTACCTGAGCCCTTGTTAACTTGAAGAATCAGTTTATATCTTGCAGCAAGAAATTCCACAGCCGAATTACACCATCTCCAGGACCACTGGAAAAGTCCATGAACAACCATTACCCACTTTTCCTTGATACTCAAGGTTTCATAGTCTCCCTTATGAGTCTTCCCAGCCAACTCTGCTGCATCCTAAATTATACTCTTGTTCTCCCTGAAGAGGATATTCCAGCTTTTTGAGCATCTTCGTTTTCACGTCACTTTTACTTTCATGACTCTTCACCTTTTGCTTTTGGATGTATACAGATTCCATTTGGAGATGGTCTAGGATGCCCCATAAGAGGGAATCTATTAAAGAAGACAAGGATTCTACATGTCCTGTTTTAACAGATAACAACTGGGAGAGCTCAAGTGTTTGTACTGTTCATCTCAAGGTAGGTGTCAACAGCCTGCTTGACTACATCTTTGGCCATGAGGTAGAAAATGGAATTTAGCATGGGAGAGGTGGGGAAAGAAGAGCAGATACAATGACTGCCTGTTGAGTTGGGCTTCATCTGCCCCTCAGCCTGCTCTGGGATTCCAGAGAGCTTTAGAAACCAGAACCAAAAGGTTGGACTTGGTTGGCTCTGGGACTTCTGGGCATGGTCAAGCAGAAAAGGATCTTGATTCCATCCAGGCTTTGTACAGATAAATTTCTTTGAGGGAGGGGATGTAGGATTCCCCAGTACCCTCACATCTCTACTCCTGTTCAGTCCATTGGGTAATGGAAACAAAAAAGGCTGTGATCTCCCACTCCATCGATCTGATCTCCAGCCCACTCCCCCACCCAGGTGATAGGACACCCCATCTGCTGGGGAGTGCTTGAAAACCCTCATGAGACCTTGAGACCTTTGGCTGCAGGTGATTCCACATCAGCTCCACCCTGGGGAGAACCTCTGGGGTTTTCAGGGGGACTCTGCATGCTGTGATTTACAGGCTGACATAAACACACAGTGAGATTTAATGTCACACCCTAACAAACACATGCATGCACCCATTTCATTATGCAGCTCCCTCCAAACCCCAGGCATATTTAATGCCTTGCTCCACACAAGAAGATATAGCACATGTCTTATGCCTAGATGCTTTCCGAGAGATTTAGCATACACGTAAGCAGAGTTATAATGAAACACACACACACTGCCTCAGTTTAATGTCCCAGTGCCACCCAATGGGGAAATCACACCAGCTTTGTAAAGCCCCCTACACTACATTACAAGAGAATTAATTCACTGGAGGAAACTGTAATCTGATTTCAGCTTTACAAGCCAGCATTATTATTCCCTTTCTTTCTATTCTTTCATGCTTAAACTGATTTGCTGTCATTCTTTGTCTCCCTCCATCTCCAGCCTGTATCTCTTTCAGTGCAGCCTTTCTCCATTTTATTTTCTGCCTACTAATATTCAATTTCATTCTAAAGCCTGTCTACTCTCCTTCTCTCTTCCCCCTTCCCTTTCTCCTCCTCCCTTGAAACTCCCCCCCCAGTGGCACTGTTTTCTTCCCTATTTCCTCCCTATGATTCCTCCTGCATTTCTTCGTTATCAGCATTTCAGATTGGAATCTGACTAGAAAGTAGAATCAACTGCTTTACAGCCTAAGAAGGATTAGTTACCCTGATATAAAGGACATTTTCATTTTCCTGTAACTGGAATATAGCTAAATATTCCCTTCAGCTAACCAAAACTCTGGGCTTTGGGACTTCGCTGTTAAAAATTGCTTCTTGATGCAGCACAGCTCTCAGAGACTATGCATCATGATGAGAAGATGGTATTTGGACAACAGAGTGCAGAGAAAACATGGGGACTGAAGTCCCAGAACTTGCTGGAGAGAACTTTGAGCATAGATCAGTCTCATCACTGGCCATTCTCATCTCAGCCATTCAGAATCACCTGAGAAACACCTGCAAACTTCAGCCCACGGCCCATTCCCAGACTGCTACCTCCTTCTGAGGAAGAGATGTCATAGATAAATACTCACTGTTATTTTGGGGACCTGAGTTGTCATCCTGGTCACAAGGTAAGAGATCTACTCCAGATTTTGAGAAGTTAATTGATTAACCCAGCAAAATGATACAGCTGTTTTCTCTACAACAGATTTTCACAATGAGAGACACTGGCCTTCAAATTCCTGAGCTGTGAAATCCTTCTTTTTATTGTAATGACACGCTGACTGATTTATCCACAGAGCCCACACCAGGTAATGCTCTATTTCAAACCATAAACTTCTGAAATTCAAATGAGAGCACTGGGCCTGGTAACACAGAAAAAGAATACAGGCAAAGATGGCTGGTATTTCTTCATGGATAGAAAGACATAGTTAGGGCTCCCAAGCTTCCAACATGTTTGAACTACAGAGTCACCAAGGTGAAGTGGTAGGTTCCTTGTAGACCAAGGTGCACAGATTCTCCTTTGCACCCCTAGCCAAGACCTAAGGATTTGTTACACTGATAAACTGGGAACAAACATCCTCTGTGATGGGAAAAAAAAGCATGAGTTGAGAGCTGTGAGAAATTTTCCTTCTTTTTCTAAATTTGCATTTTAGCAAGACCATCAGACATACATAGTTTAAGGATATCTTCTGCTCCAACTCACATAGGAATTCTCCCAGTACCGATGACTTGGACTGTTTAATTCAGGACACTCTTTCTGGCTATGGTCATTGGCAGAAGTTTCAAAGAAAAGTGTCATCGTGCTCCAAGACACAGAGGGAAATTAATTTGTGCCTCCATAATGAGGTATCCTCACAATACCTAAGAGATTAATTTAAGTCCGAAATGTAGCGTGTTAGAACCCTCTTGAGAGTATTTTTTAATGTTAGTTGTTAACTTCAGATATTCTGGTTATCCTTACAAATGTCCAAACCATCTTCTGGTCTGGCTGAAGTCCTGACCTCATTGACATCTTATGAAAATGAGTCCCCCGGTCTAACTAAACCGAATAACAGTAGATTTCCTTTGCCTGAAATGACTGTCTCATTCTTGAGGAATGAGTCAGAGAAGAGAAGTTCTTAGCTGACCTTCCTCATTTCATGTACATCCTCTTGTTTGTGCCTTTTTTCCCCCCTTTTTCTAATTTACCAAAGTATAATTTCATAGCCTTTATTTACAGATGAGATTTATCAGGAAGTTAATCCTTCTTGTTACTCTTCCCTGAAAGCTCTCTTGTGTCCTCCTGAGGACATGATGACCTTTCAAGTAAATCGTGTCTGCAGGTCTGCAGTGATCTGGATGGCTTCAATGCAGGATACTGAGTAGAGCTGGGGTCTCAACCCTCCAGATCCCTCCTTGACACAACATAGTTTACGATGATGTCAGTACAGGTACTCCAAAGTCCTTTTTTGTTTTCTTCTTTTTGTTGTTGTTCAGTAATTTTGGGACAGTTGACTGTTCAGCTGCCTAGGATGTTCTAAAGCAGTCCCTGGTGTTGCTGGAGTTCCTGGGGTGACCTAAGGATGCACATAAGCTGTTGAGCACGGATGTGACCTTGTACTGGACACGCATCACAAAGGAATAAAGGGGAAAAAATCCTTTACCTAAAGGATCCTGCAGGAATAAGCTCATTGTGGGAAAGTGGCAAAAAATGCTTTTTTTACCTCTTCTACATACACTATGTTCTACAGAAGATGTTCTGAACTTCTTGGTATAAGGATATGAGTGTGGGATGTGGATGGATGTGAAGTTTATATAGAAAACAAATGAGTAAGACCAGCTTGAGGATGCTACAATTGTCTCTGTCCTAAAGAGAACCTCCTCCTCCTCCGTTCCTCATTTTAAGGCAGATTCTTCACAATCATGAGACAAGCTTGACTCTTGATTTCACACCCTCAGCAAACCCAGTGATGGCAATTAGTCACAGGTGCTCTTCTGCCTGGCATTCTCATCCAAAAACTCTCCACTCAGCCCCTCAAAAAGCTAAGGGACAGACACTGACAGTGTAATTCCCCTATGCTCTCTATTCTTTTTCTTTAAGTAAGATTTTTTTTTCAATGGAGCTGATATGGCTTAAGCTGAAAAGTGAGTCAAAGAGGCTAGAAGATACTGTGCAGAGAGATCAAAGGGAGTTAAAAATAAGTGAGAGAAAGGAGAGAAATGCACGGGGAAGAGAGGTGAGCTGAATGAAATGGGGAGCCAGGGTGAGAGTGTAAAACATCACTCACGTAAAAGGTAAAGTCTGTAGAAACTGTTATTCTTTGTGGGAGTTTCTCCTAATCAGAGCATGGAAGCAATAAGCAGAGGAATTTTTTCCCCCAAGTTGCATTAAAATGCCAATCATTTTCCGACTGAAGCTACTAATTTCAGAATCATTAGGGAAGAGATTGCCAATGCACATTTGACTGGACTATTTTTCTGAGGCCAGCTCTCAAAAACCACAGGACGAGGATATGTTTTGCACACTCTTTACAATGGCCACGTAAATACAAAACTCCATTCTCATCCATCAGATTCCATCGTGAAGTCCTTCTGAAACAACAGTAAAGCACAGACTGTCAGCCCACAGAAGCATGGAGTAATTAAGAAGAGGCAATTTCACGACTCCTAATTAATGCCTTTGCTCTTTCACCAGACTTTCAAGGCTCATTCCTACACCCCTGGGTCCACAGATGAGCATAATTCTCTAGTATGAATTCCCATGGTTTTGTTGCCACTGTCTCCATGTTCAGCAAAGGAGAGAAAGAGGCCAAGAGCTGGGAAACAGCCTACCAAGGGCTATACGATGACAGGATCAGAAGCATAGTCTTTCACAAAGCAACACCTTTCTTTCATATGTGCTTCCTTCTCCAGAATTTATTGGGTAGTACTCAAAATCCATGAGCTTTTCTATTTGCATCATCCCAGCAGAGATGCTAATACTTACACACTGGCTTTATGTAAAAGGAAGGAGCATCACAGGGAATTTGCCCTTACAAGAAATGTGGATGCTATCATGTTGGCTTAGAAGCAGCACACAGGCAGTGTATTAGGACCAAGTTTCTGGGGTAACACAGAGGGAGATGCAGAAAAGGTCATTGAACCTCTAAGGTCAATGCACTGTGGTAGAGTCTGTCCTCTAGTCCCACCAAGTTTGAACCTTCAGCTTTTTCCAAGATGGTATGTGGTATTCATTCTTGAAATCCCATTCAACAAATGACTTGTTCTCCATGAAACCTATGGCAGGCTCACACTCCACTATTCCATAATCTAATTCAAAATATCAGCAGAAATCCATCTACCCCTTAAAAACAAACATGCACACACACAAATAAATAAATAAACGAAAAACCAACATATCAAAAACAAAAAAAACAAAAAACAAAAAAACCCAACAACAACAAAAACCAACACAAAACCTTTAAACTAAACAACTCAAACCATATCCCAAAGGGGGAGAATCAGAAAGTTTCACATCCCTATTTCCTCACCACCTACCAACTCAGACAGACCCAAAAAGCTGGTTGAATTCTGATCAACCTGACACCTGCACTTATGGGTAAGATACTCCCAGAGCAACCAAAGTGGAGATGAGACAGTGTCAGACCTATTTAAAGCAGTGCTTTTAAAATTTAATTTCCCAGCTGGGTGGGGGCTGGGGGAGAAATAGAAGGCAACAGCTGTCTCATTAAACCATTGAGGGTTCCTTAAGTGAAAACCGAATAGATTAGTCATGGAGAAAATTAAGACAAGGTCTTCAAGCCATCAATAGCTCCCAATTTGAGTGAAGGAGGGAATGGAGTTGGTATTTTACTTCAATCTCACCATCTAGGGGTTCAAAATTTATTTTTAAATGTGTCTCAAAGCCATATGTGAAAGCTTTTTTTTTTTTTTTTTCCAGTTGAGCAGTGATTTTTCTCCATCAGTCCCATGGCTGATGCACAGGGTTGGAGAAGCTTGCATTTTGAGTCAGTGATTTGAGTCTTCCTGCTTTTTCCATTTAGCAGCAAGCCCAGATCTCTTGCTTTCTAGCATCAGACTACAACCAGCAGCATCTTCAAGCTCCTGAGCATATGTCTGTTATCTTTGCTTACCTGGTGCCTGCAGATCCATCCCATACCTTCAGCAAGAAGGCCTGCTGGCATAGGAAGAGATATTAATACAGGCTGGGGGACGTTTCTGTTGTTTTAAGTCTCCCCTGAGCATCTGGGGGGGGATGAGCTATGTATGGGCAGTGCTTCTGACCACTGGTTTGAAGTGGTGCCCTTCCTAGCCCTGTTTCCCTTTTTGCTCTGTCTTGGCAGCTTTTATTTTTTTTGCAATGCTTGACACAGTGAGGAGAAATCTGGTGGGGGCTGATCCCCAAATGGACCTTCACCATCTAAAGCCAAGTAATTTGGTTGACTTTGAGTCAGATCGATTGCCAGCTTAGAGTGATCGAGTAGCTAAGGTATTTACTGGTGGAGAGGATGTGGTGTGAGCATGTCAGGAGCCTTACTGGGGTTAAGCTGCCTTACATCTGCTGCTGCTCCCCTGACCCATAAGGATCATTACACTGTCATAGGAGGAAATTAAGTTGGTTGGATGTGATTTGTTCCTGGGAAATTGAGGCTGGATGCTACTTATCCCCTGGTTATATTCGAGGTGCTAAGAGACAGATTGCTCGGCTATTTGTTCCAAGAACTTTCTGAGCACTGAAGTCAAGCTGATTTGTCCCTAATTCCCCAGACTCTCCTTCCTTTTTCCTATTTTTCAGGAAGATGATGTATTTGCTAGATGGTAATAGCTTTGCATTTCTACCATGGTTCAAATGACAGAGGGCTTTTCTGCAGTGCTGAAGGTCTTTCCTTCCCCATGGGATATGGGAGAGGAAGGGGAGATTATTGTGATTATGGTTCCTATATTGTAAAATTAACCAGGGGAAGCTTGCAACAAGCTGAGAAGCTGTGCTTGGCATAGTTTCGCTGTGACTTTTACAGATACACTGATAGAAAACATAATGTCTGCTTGCATTTATATCAAATCAACCTGTTATTAAGGAAAGATGTTACAGCAGGCTAGATGGGAAATAAAAATAAGCAGAAACAGTTCATGTGTTTTCTTTTTCCTTTTTTTTTTTCATCCTGAGTATCATTTCTGTTGAGATTTTAATTACTTTCTTTTCTTTAATAAAGAATCATGTGTTGTTCTCTCTGTGTGCTCACATTGTTATGACTCTGAAAATACAATTAGGGTATACATTGCTAATTTCATGTCAAGGGCTGCATTGTGGGGAATTAAAAAATAAAGGTGGGGGAACCTTGTGTTCGCTGTTGTAGTGGCGAATAATAGCAAGCTGAATTCAGTTTGCTGGCTTGGCTTTCTCTTGTTTCCTGCCTTAAGAGAGTGAACAGGGCACAGAACAAAGCCCGAGCTGAATATTGCATGGAGTACGCTCTGCTGACCAAAATGCAAGGGTTGCTGTATGTGAACAGCACAAAACAAAAGAGATTTTAATTGCAAACATTGATCATACCCTCTGGTCTCCAGCATGGGTTGCTATGGCTTCCTCACTCAGAAGGTTTGCTCGCTGCAACTTTGCAAATATTTTTCAGGGGCCTTTGCCACGTGACCTTGTCAAAATGAGGGAAAGTTTTCTTTCCCACTTTCTCCAAACAATGAGCAATCCACTCTTTTTCCTTCTCCCTTTTTCAGGTTGTGACAAAATCCTCTTAGCTAGGAAGCTGCTGCTATTCCTCAGTCCACAGTTTCACTCTCACATGAGCAAACTGCAGAGAAATAGAACTCCTATATCCTTAGGCTAAAGAATATGGTGTACTCTGACTTTTTTCTCTGCTTAAGGATTCAGTATGGGTAGCTAGAGGTAGCAAAAGGTCTGTGCTGTGGCCTTGCCATAGATCAGCTAGCTGGGAGCTCTCCTGGGAAGCCTGCAGAGACATTACATCTACCTCTCAGAAAACCTCTGTAAATATCAGGCTGCAGAGCAAATGGAAAAACTGCAGCCTCCTGTGAGCCTTTTTCCAAGTGTGGCTGTGAATGAAGGTGGCTAATGAGTAGCTATGGGTCTGTCAAATGCACAGTGAGAGTGAGCAAGACAAAAAAATAAATAAAAACAAGCCAAGGCCAGTCCTCTGATCCTGAAGCCAGCCATCACAACAGTGATGTGACTGAACCATCCTGTCCTCCAGTCATAGATGGTGGGTCTGTGCCAGCTTTTAGGAATGCCCTTGGCCTAGGATGGCCCCTGTGTTGTGTCTGAGCACAGCTCAGGGGAATGTTTGGAGTATTGCATCCAGATCTGTGGAGTCCAGCACAAAAAGACGTGGAGCTGTTGGAGTGGGTCCGGAGGAAGTCACGCAGATGCTCAAAGGACTGGGAAACCTCTCCTAGGAGAAAAGGCCAAGGGAGCTGGGCATGTTCAACCTGGAGAAGACTCTGTGGAGACCTCACTGCAATCTTCCAGAATCGAAAAGAAGCTTATAAACAGGATGGAAATTAATATTTTACGTGGCCTGATTCTGGTAGGACTAAAGATAAGAGCCTCTCCTGACACAAAACTCCCTGCTCCATTCAGGTCCTCACTTTCTGGTTTGCCTGCTTGACTGTGCATCTGATGACAAAGGGTGAGGCACAGATTTTTCTCTAAAGGGGGTATTTCTTCATAAAAGATGTTGGCAAAAATCTGCAGGAGAGAAATGAGCAGGATCCCATTGGGAAAGAAAGGAATGGAACATCCACTTCAAGAGAGCTCACCAAGCAGGACTCATGGACACAGATCCCACTCTCACCAGGTGTGCACCCACAGATGTTCGGGTCAACATCTGCTCAGCCACACAGAATGCATGCTGGAGAAGAGAAAGCAAATGTGAGCAGCAGAGAGCACCTTGCGGGGCCAGGTGTCACTGAGGGCTGTCCCCAGGTTCTGCTCTGTGCCTGCTGTGCTGGCTGAGGGGCAGGGCTGGAGGATATGCCACATGCAAAGAAGGAAAGAGGAAAATGGTGTTGTGGGGTTTACACATGTAGTGTTACGACACTACACAGAAGAAAAGTGTCAGTCCCGTACTGCTTTGAGTTATTCAAAACAAAACCAGAATTTGATTGATTCCAGGCCAGATAGTTAATTATATCCAAAACTGTGGCTCCTTTAGAAACCTTTTATGGAGTGTGGGTAAAAAGTGCAGCGAAGGACAGGGTTTTTGGGTTTTTTTGCACACAAAGGCAGTAGCTCTTCTCACCACTCTGTGGCACTGACTGTGGAGGAAGACGTGGTGGGGTAGCTCTGGTTTGCATCTCGTTATCTCTCTACTGACAGCTACACTGCTTAGCAGGATCTGAATTATGGCCATTCACAAGGAGGTTGAGCTCATTGTCAACAATGCAGTTGCTGCTGTCAGAGGAGTGAGATATTTTAATTATTTCTAAGAATCAGAGAATATCTCTTGTTGGAAGAGCCCCACGAGGGCCATAGAATGGCTTGGG
Source organism: Odontophorus gujanensis (assembly GCA_013399175.1). Lineage (NCBI taxonomy): Eukaryota > Metazoa > Chordata > Aves > Galliformes > Odontophoridae > Odontophorus > Odontophorus gujanensis. The sequence continues at coordinate 131,536 of VXAB01008030.1, forward strand.
TTGGAAGGGACTTTAAAGATCATCTAGTATCAATCCTCTGCCATGGGCTGGTGGTTCCCCACCAGATCAGGCTGTCCAGAGCCCCATCCAACCTGGCCTTGAGCACCTCCAGGGATGGGGCATGCACAACTTCTCTGGGCAACCTGCTCCAGTGCCCTCTACGTAAATAATCTCTTCCTAACACCTAACCTAAATCTCCCTTCTTTCAGTTTAAAACCCAGACTGAAGCCATCCTGGGCAACTCAGCAGAAACTCCCTGGAGTCTTCACTGTCACCCTGGAGACGCAGGTTGCTTTGACTATCTGTACTGCAAGATAACCTTAAGAAAGGGGTAATCACAAATATTACTGCAGGGAGCCTGTTTCTAACAAAATAAAAGGGTTTTCTAATTGTATTTCTAGTGTTCTATAGTTGTTTATGCAGAGATTTGTTAAATATATGAAGTTTGTCTCTGGGTTTAGTTCAGAATTTCTCACTGTGTTCTTGTGTGTGTGCAGGAACAAGTTATGCCTGGGAGATACTGTTTCTTTAGAATCTTGCCAGTGTTTTCAAGATTCCAGCCCTCCAGGGACAATTCCACAGAGTAGCACCAGCTTTCTGTAAATATCTGAAGCTTTGGTTCAGCTTGATTCATTTCCCAACAGGTCTTAGTGCTCCTTATGGGCTGACTCCAACAGCTCTTCCTGCATCCCTTTCCTTAAGCTACCTGCAGAGCTGAGCTCACCATCACCTTTTCTCTTACAAACAAGGAATTCAGACTGGCTGCATCTGGGCTGACTTTCTTGAAGAACCTTGTCGTGTTCCCCAGCCCAATCCAGCTTCATAAAGGGTATTTTTTGCCTTGTGAATGCCCACAACAATGCCTTGCTCAACCATTCCTCTCCCAGTAAAGCACTAAATGGACTTGCCTTGCTGCAGCAAGCTTGCTAATGGCTTTTTATTATGTTTGTCCTAATGCTGGCATAATTTTTCCCAAATTTATTTCAAGTTTGCTTGAAAACCTCATTTGCCTAATTGTAATAATAAAGCAACATCATATGCAGATGTCTTCCTTCTTTCTCAAACTGAATTTACTTTCAATTAACAGTCATACAGTGTTTGTTTTTTGGGAGGAGATTTATAGGCAGGTGTTCGAGAAAAGATGTGTACATCAGGTGGCATCTGGGTGCTTCTAAAAAAAATAGCACATTTGAGCATAAGCAATAGGCACAATCCATTACCCTAATCTGGCTGTGTACATCTATAACAGCAGACCATGGAATAGTATGATGTGGAAGCTGGGGAAGAGCCAGGAGGTGAATATGCTGTCTGAAGGGATGTGTTATAGGTAGATGCTACCTACAAGCCCTGGGGAGCTCTGGAGCTTGTGTGCTGCATGTGGGGACTTATTTGAGAGATGCATCAACACAATACAGGACATAACAGTTTTTAATGAGAGAGAAAAGCCAGAGAGGATTAAGAGAAGGGAATGCCTCTACCTGAAACAGGCAAGACTGTGAGTCCTGCTCAGCTATTTACTTCACAGCTGACCTAGGGCTGAACATCTCAGGCAACAGTGAAGCCTTGAAGGCATTGGTTTGGAGAAAATGAGACCAGCCTCATTAAAGAATGGGGAAAACAGACACAGAGCTCACACACTGTATTAGACCCTCAGAGTCTGTGTGATTATACACAGACTCTTTCTCTCCATGCTGTTAATAGACTGTAACAAAAGCTCAAAGCTTTTGCCTTGAAGCAGGCAGAGTTAAACTATAAATCTGAGCTATCTTCATCTGAGCTTGGCTATAGCATGCTTTGGAGTGACATGGCACTAACCTTGTCACAATTAGGCCTGAAAGAAATCATCCATCTTGTAGATAGACATCTCTGAATAGTGGTGATGTAGGATTGCAGCACCAAAAGCAGGTAGAGATGCTGTGTCATGGATGAGATGATGTGGTTTTGTGACTTCTTCCTGCTGGTACAAATGAGATGGAAGTCTCCCAAAGTCACCAGCCTTTTGCTGGGATGTGTTTGTTCAAGTGAGGTCAGATGAGCTTTACAAGAAGTAGAGGAATGTGCAAGTGAGAGCAAGCTATTTAAGACCTTTCCAGGTGCCAGCAGAGCACCTGGTCATAATGGTCTGGCATTTGGATGAAATTCAAGCCTTTCTGCAGCCTTTGGCTATCCTGGGTCGAGCTGAATGGGGTGCAAATGACTTGTGGTGAGCATCTGGAATGTAAGGACATTGAGAACATTGCTATAAATAATGCATATGTCTTGTGTATTCTTCAAGCAGAACTGTTTGGCAAGTCATTTAGGACTGGTGAAAGGTGCTAGCTCTGTGTTTCTGGAGAAAGGGGCTGTGGTTTATACTTCACATCAGCAGTGGCACAAATAGGCTCCCCAGTACTGCCACCTTCTGCCTCCAGTTTTTCATCCAAAGACTTTTCAGCTCTTGTTCACTTCTAATGGAAGAAGATCCATTACTGCCAGCTGTCACTACGTTGTCATGAGATGATCAACAAGATTTTGGGGTCAGATTGGAGAAAATAATATTTCATACCATCAATGCTCAACATCCCTGAGCTTCAATCTAAACATCCTGTTGCCTTTTCTGCTTCAGAAAAGCTTTAGTTTCCATCCATGTTTTCTGTCACTTTGTCCTCCTCTCTCAGTTGGTGAAAGCAAAAGTAGCAGTGCTGAAATGGAGAAGACTTTGCTATTAGCACAGGAGACCTAGTCCATGTCTGATCTTTTTAAATGCTTGGGAAAATCAGATACAGTGCTTCTATGACCTGAACTCACCCATTTCTTCCAAATGCATGAGTTGATGTAACAGATGATTTCTCCCTTTCGTTGTGCCATGGATGAAATAGGTGAGTATATTCTGTCAGCCAATGAAAGCACCTTGTTTGCATCTGGGCCACTTGAAAGTATCTGTGTGAAATCCAAAGGGTTGCTGTTATGTGAGGGAGCAGATTAGAAGTGAGATTTGTAGAAAGGAGTACAATTCTGAAGTCCCCCAGGAAAGATCTGCTGTTGACTCCAAGATTCTGGCTTCTGCCATGGGACTGGGAGGTTTCAGTGCCATCTGCCACACCTATCCACACCTGCTGGATGGGTCACCACTGTGTGATTGTGATGCACAAGTTCACAGAAAGACTTGCATGCAAATCAGTACAGGATTAGTGTTAAGTGAGAGACTTTTTCTGCATCTGGAAAAACAAAGTTCTCCTCCTACTACTGCTATGTTTCAGTTGTAAACCCTCAAGAGAAAATCTAAAATCATTTCCATGTCATCTCCTTTAGACTCTCCCTTGCCATAGGTCATTCCTGGAGGAGATTTAAAGGTAGTACTTCAGAGAAGAAGCTGAAGCTGCAACGTCTCCAAAAGTGCTTGAAGCCATCAGAAACCTCGATGTTTACTGCCTATTTGCTAGGCAAAAAAAAAAAAAAAGTTTGATTTCTGCAACAACCTCTTTGGAAATACATGTTTTATTTCAGTATGGGAGCTGTAATCCTGGTCACTACTTGGGCTGCAAATCTGGTCCTTCTGAGATGATATAAAACAAGTTTCTGCAGCTCAGTGTCAAAAGTTTTACAGTCTCTTTTCTCTGAGGACGTTGAGGTTTCAGAAGAAGGACTGCAGGGGCAGTGCAAGCTACTTGTAAGAGCAGGATCTATTTTACTGCATAGGCCATGTTGTCTATGGCAACTCCACCACGGAGACAGAAAGTAATAATCCCATTCTCCAGTAAGTCCCCACACAGTTTCACTTGTAATATCTTGCTGAACAGCCCAACAACATTTGCTGTTACATGTAAAAACAAACGAAGAGATGTATTGTCATCATTATTTCAGGGGGAAAAAAAATCATGGATCAGTACAGAATGGAGATAGCTACCAGGAAAGCAGTTTGAAGAAAAATATCCATGAAAGTTACTGGATCCCAAGCTGAAAACAAGCCAACAGTGTGCCCTTGGGGTAAAGAACATCAAAATATGGCCTGCATGAGGAGGACCAAAGTCTCTTCTGTAGGTTGTTAAGCAGGAGCTGAGAAGCAGTTTACCTTTATTAGGTATATTGACATAAGGTGAGCATTGATGCCCCAGTTCTAAGAGGCTGTTATGTCCCACACTCAAAAGAAATGTTGAAAGCTGCAACACAGGAAAAAGATGGAAGCAATAAGCTTGTAGATAACTGTCAAACTTACTGCTGCAATGAAGGACGGAACCAGCACAAACTGCCTCTTCTTTCAACCAGACACTGAATGGGAAATTTGGCAAATTTTCACTGTTTTCCAGTGAAACCTTCAGGTTTAGACAGCATCTACCAGTGGACACTGCTGTTTGCAACCTTTCTTCTCTACACATTTTAAGAAATTTACCAAACTGATTACCAGCATTCAGCTATCGCAGATCCACACTGACTGCAAGGATGTTCATGTTATCCTTAGTATAAATCTGTGCTGCCTCATCAAGAGATGAAAGTTGTTCATATAACCATAGCATCTACCTCAGCTTGATCCATCCTGCTGAGATGCTGAGGAATACAGCAGTCTGTTCAGCATAGGTGATCTCATCACAAATATACAAAAAACAGCAGCAAAAGAAACAGCAACAACCCAAACCAAACAAAAAGTAAAGATTCTTTTCTTCAGTCGAAGACCATCTCCTCTGGTTGATATTCTAGGTTACTGTGATCTCCAGATTAAAGTTGATGGAAAAAAAGGCTTGTCATTTATTTTCTGCTGGAGAACTGTGTACCTGAAACCTCTGAACTTTGTGTTTTTGTTTCAGTATCGAACCGACTTCAACTCTTCAGTTTCCACAATCAGAAGAGAACATTCCAGATTGAATTTGACCTTAGCATTAAAATGACCATGTGTTGTATTTTTTCTACTGCTTTCTTGATCATCATTTTTTCCATTGTGTTTTCATTCCAGGCCTCCTTTGTTCTGCCTGATTTCTAATCTGATTCCTTTCCTCCTCTTCCCATGAATTGCCCTGCTAAATGATCAAATTTATAAAGCAACATATATTGTAATTACAACCTGAAGCTTATTTCCGGGATGTTATCTTTGACCTGAGACTATGATGCTAGAAAAGAATGAGTGGAGAAGGTGAGTTAGGATGGATTTCAAGAGAAACTGAGAGGATTGTCACAGAGTGGCAATATGCAGTAGACCAAAAGGAAAAGCATATAGGAAGATACGTTCATGCAAAAAGTGAGCATCAGAATATAAGGTTTGAGTTCCTGATTCCCCAGCAACTTTATTTTTCCTCCAACATATTTTGGAATGCTTCTTTGTGCCTTACTTTCACCTTTGATAAAATGAAAAAAATACTTATTTTTAGTGTGTTGTGTGCTTCGGGCTTGTGCAGTTGCTCCCAACTATATTTTCGTGTGCAGGCACCATGTGAGACCTTGGTGTGTGTATCTCAAATATATTTTTGCCTATCTGAAGTCTTACCAAATTGCCTCTCAGTATTCTATCCTTTATGTTAAGCAGCATTGACTTTCACAGAAGGATCTCTTGGAGGCATTCAAGGTCAGAATGGATGGGGTCCTGGGTGACCTGATCTGGTGGGTGGCAACCCTGACCTTGGCAGGGGAGTTGGAACTGGATGACCTTTAATATTCCCTTCCAACCTAAGGCTTCTATGATTCTATATTCCAGGCCTCTGCACACTTCTGTGTCCCTCTTTTGAACTCTCCAACTACACATTCTTTTGGGGAGGACTGTATCTATAACTGATGTGTGCATTCATGTTATAACTGATGACAATACTCAAGCACCTGAAGCACTGCTGTCCTACATATCATATATGAAACCTATTACTCTAATAGCCCTGCCTAATCAGCTTCATGTTTGTACCTGTTCTGTTCCTGTTGAATTTGTTCTTACTTTCTTCTTCAGATCATTTTTCTCGCTCTTCTACTCTTCTCTTTGACATGAGGTTTTGCACCAGGACAAAATGGTGTTGACTTTTAAAGTTGGCTGGGGTTGTAACAGCAACCAAGTGGATAATTGAGGCATAGAATAATAATTCACCTGTTAGCTGATTGCAATCACTTTGAATGTAAGACAATCCTTCCTGATGTTTCAGTTGGTGATCCTAAGTAGTTTTCTGAAATAAGTCTCCCATTTGACAGCCAAAGTGTGCAGCCTAGCTACTTTGCATTAAGAAATTCCCATGGGCCCATTCTTGAATGCCCCTGGTGTTTTCAATGCATCAATCTCTGCCTGTGTGAAGTTTAAGCAAGGACTTTGTGAGCAGCCTTGAAATGTGCTCCCACCACTTTGACTGTGAATTCTCCTCTGCATGCACACATCTCTTTCCATTGACTATGAGCTAAAGGAAACTATGCCCTTAATTTGAACATGTCATTATATAGAGGGAATCCTGGCTTGTGCACCACTTTTTTCTGTCGATAATATTGTTTGCTGATGCTTTTTCAGAAGATAGACTTAAGGAGCAACTGGTGCCTCTGATTCTATGGCAGGGGAAGCCTCCTCAGTTAATTTCCCAGTAAGTTAATCTCTGTTATGAAATTCCTGTGCAAAGAGAATAAAATGCATCCTGATGCAACTGTGAAACCAAATGCCATTGTACCCAGTTGTCTCCTTTGGAAGTCAGATGACATCTTTAATCCTGCCTGGGATCATTCTGTGCGAACTAGAGTCCAAGAAAACAGTCCCATGGGAAGACAGCACCTCTGCTGGCACCATTTTCATCAGAAAACCATATGCACATGAAACATTTTGCAGCAGCTCTCCATTAACCTTCACTGCATGGACTGATGCTCAGTAAAACTTGTATTAAGCAGCATCCACAGGAAGAACGTTTGAGGCTCACAAGAACGCGTTTTGAGCTCCGAAAACTCTGAACGTCTTCAGTTTGCTTCCCACTTAATTCAGTGTGTAGTTATAAATCCTGATCAAGACTCAGAAGTCATCACAGCAAGAGCTGGTTTTGAATAATGCAGGAGAAGGCACCACGCAGCCAGGCAGTGTCAGTGATGCTGCTGAGGAAACCGAGGCGCTGAGCATCATTTGCTGGATGACACGTGGGGAAGTGAGGGATGAAATGAGATCAAACTCCAAGGACATGGGGTCTACTTGTGCTGACATGGGCTGACTTCAAAAACAGTGCAATCTCATGCAGTGTTCAAAACAGGGTCAAATCACAGTCTGAATGAAACCAGGATAGCCTATAAAAACAAACAGTACACTTGGAACAAAAATTTGGGGTTTCCCTTCCTTGCAGATTGACAGATTTCTTCAGCAGGTAAAATGATAGGAAATAGCCAAGTAAATATGAACAGGATGCATGAACTTAAACTCTTACTACAGGGGAAAGAATGAAACTGCAGACATGAAAACAGGAGAATTAATTGTGTTTTCCGATTAACAAGCACAATTAAGGAAACAAAACAAGAAAAAATACTGCTAGCACTGGGGAAGGTTATTTTCATATTATTTTGATTATATGAGGCGGTCAGTGCTGGGTGACAGCTTTTTTTTCTGATAGCTATTAGAGGGACAGAAGCAGATAACACTACAAACTAATTATTACCACAATCTGTAATTTCTCTGCAGGGAACTGGAACTGCTAGGGACTGGAGTGTGAGAGAGAAATAACCAATAAGAACAACAACAAATGTGAAATTGCAGAGATGAAGGAGGAAAGTGGAACCAATGGGGAAATTATTTTCATAAACCAGAAGTGAAAGAATGGGAAAGTGGTTAAGCTGATTTCATGGGCGAGCACTAGCAGGTCTTCTAAGGTCAAAAAGAAAAGATTAAAGAGTCCTGTACAAGGAAAAACATATCAACCTTACTGATGTTCAGAGAAAATAATGCATGTCAGTAATTGCTAGTGACTATTGCTAGTATTACATGGACCTTTTAAACTGTGAGGGAAGCAGAGCTACACTGTCACTCCTGATGGGACTTAGATGATTCTCAGCTTCCTATTTTGTCTCAAATCTCAGCTTATAAGCTCTCTTTTCATAACAGTATTACATAGAGCTTGGTAAGCTTAAACCAAGCCCCAGATAAGTCATACCTCCTGAGATCTACCTAAGCCACACCATCCCTGACATAAATGCTTGCTTAGTTTTTGGGGTCCCACAGGTGTTCAAGAGTGAAATCCCATGACACCAGCAGTCCTCATGCTTCTAATGTTTTTCCTATGCCTCCCCAATTCCCTGCCATTCAGCATTCTCTGGTTTTGAGGAAGGCTTTCTCCAGATATTGCAGATGAGGACGAGTACATTCAGAGAGACTGATAACATGAATAACATGATCAGTAATTCAGCATTCCAAAAACACATAAGGAACTGAAATGAGAACCTGGAAACCAGTCTAAACATCGTGCTGTTGGTAAAATTAGCTACTCTCTCTGGCATATCAAAATTCAAACTATACATCATTGCATATGGGTACCAGGCAGGTGTTTCCATCCTTGTCTATAATCAGTTGTACAGGTATGCAAGTCCAAGACAGAAAACGATGAGCTTAATGAGAAACCAGTATGTTTCAAAAAACAGAATGGCCTCTAATCCTCTCTAATACAACACTGCTAAAATGAAGAACAGACTAATGGCTGGTAGTTGTTAATAGGAGAGAAAAAAACAAAGACAAAAAACAAAAACACAAACAAAAAACCTGAGTGTCTGGAGTCTTGCAGACTGCCTGGCCTCTAATTTAATCTACAAATGTCAAAGCTATAGCTACAGCACTCTGCAAGTCTCTGACTTTAAGAAACCCTCTTTGTTTTTTTTTCTGCTAATGTGAAAAAGTTCGGATTTGGTTCAGACCTGCCTGTATTCTCCATCAAAAATGTCAACTGTTTATGGGCCTGTTCAGCTCAGTTCTGCGAGAAATGGGGCAGGGGACAAACAGATCCACACCCTGGGAAATGAGAAGGGGGAAAAAGGGAAAGAGTAGGGAGATGGGCCCCCCAAAAAAAAGAACAGCGGCAACAATCTGAGGAAGAAAAGTAGTTTACTAAATCAGATATCAGAATGCAAAATAACGCAATATAATACAATATAATTGGAATTAAAGCTAATAAATAAAGGAAGAGAGAGAGTGTCTGAAACTGAAGGCCTTACTCTAAAGTTGAAGGCGAGATGGCTAGGGAGCTTCCACTGCTGAGATGAGCAGCAAAAGAGGGAAATCTCGGTACCTGTGTGCAGTTTTATCTTTCCCTCTGAGTGGAAAACGGGAATGCAAAATCCTCTGGGGTATGTAGTCCTTCTCTTCCAAGAGGCAGGTATCCAGAAATTTGTCAGTCCATGAAACTGGAGCATTAACTCTTTGACTCCCTGTCCCTTACATGATGGTATGAAGTGGAATATCAGTAACAAAAGTCGTAAAACCATGGCAATGATGAAGTGTGGGCAGAGATAGCCAAAATGGTTGCCCATCCTTTTATAGACAATGGAGACCAATATAAATTCTAGTTCTTTTGGGAAAAGTCTGTCTTTATGGCAACTAAACTGTTGTAGGAGGCGTGGCTGGGACACCGGGATGTGACGCTACAACACTAAACCAAGGAGGTTAACTGTGGTATATAGAATCATAGGATTGTTATACTTGGAAAAGGCCACTAAGATCATCTAGTCACCCTGTTACATCATGCACACTAACCATGTCCCTCAGTTCCACATCTCCATGTTTCTTGAACACCTCCATGGGTGGTGACTCCACCACCTCCCTGGGCAGCCTGTTCCAATTCCTCACCACTCTATCTGGGAAAAAATTTTTGTTAATATCCAATCTGAACTTAATATCCTATATTTCCTAATATCCAACTTGAAGCTCCCCTGGCATAATTTAACATATCTCAACCCAAGAGAAATGACTCCTATCCTCACTGGCCGCATTGTTATGGCTGTATGTGAGCTCTTCAAGGTTGGCTAAAACAATAGTTCCATTCCTTGTTGATATCAATTACATGCTGGAGTCACCCATGTGTGCTCTACTTGGATAGCCAGAGGTCCTCCAGCATTTAGTTTACCCAGAACCATTTATGCCTGGCTTAATAGGTGCCATCAATCCCACTTGCTTTTCTTGTGGGATTTCAAGAGAGTCTTCTGGCCCTTGGAAGGTCTCTATTTGCCTTGCTGCTTGCATAGGTGGGGTTGCTGGGCAGGCTGCACTCTCTCCCCATATCATCATTTTCTCAGTGGGAAGGAAAGAACTGCATCCCCAAAATCACCTGTTTTCATCTCTTAAACACCTGGTGGTTTAGTAATTCATTCCAAAATCTTCCTGAGCATTGAAATTAAGCTGACCAGCCTTTTGTTTTTCTTCCTTCTTTCTATGTAATGCTCACTGCTCTCTCGTCCTCTGGGAACTCAACTGCAATTCCTGAATTATTAAACGGAAAGACTTAGCTGCTTACAGTCACTTCCTTAAGCGTTCAAGTTGATTCTGTGAGGTCTCGATGGGTCAGATACTTCCTCTTACCTCTGTACACTTGAAGCTGATCTCTCTTGTGTCACTTTCTTCTATATCATTTTCAAAATTCATTCTTTTATCTATCTACTCACAATTAACCTATAAATAATATATATAGATACATAAAACAAGAAGGTAGACATTTCCAATTGAAAATTTCTGAAAATAAAGTCTACATTTCACCTTCTCTGCAATACAGGCTCTATGTTTCCCTTGTCTTCCTTTAATTTGTCTGCTAATTTTTCTTCATTCTATTTTGTTTTATATATTCATTCATTCGTGGGTTTTTTTTGTTTATTTTTATCTATGTTTGGGCTTCTTTTCTTTCTTTTCTTTTCTTTTCTTTTCTTTTCTTTTCTTTTCTTTTCTTTTCTTTTCTTTTCTTTTCTTTTCTTTTCTTTTCTTTTCTTTTCTTTTCTTTTCTTTTCTTTTCTTTTCTTTTCTTTTCTTTTCTTTTCTTTTCTTTTCTTTTCTTTTCTTTTCTTTTCTTTTCTTTTCTTTTCTTTTCTTTTCTTTTTTTTCCATTAAACTCGCAGCCTTCTTTCCACTGAATGTTTCAGTTATCTCTAGGAAACATACTACTGCACTTCTTCTCTAACATATTTTCAAATACCCTAGATCTTATTTGGTCCTGACATCTGGATGCCTCCTTCATGCACCAGAAATCATAGTTCCTGCTTTTCCGTATTCCGTGAATGCACTGTGTGACTCAATTGCTGTTTTTTTTTTATAACTCACTTGCCACCATATTCCTTCAAAATAAGTTTGAAATGTTTACCTTCATATAATCATATAGAAATCATACTTGGCAAAATGGAATACACCATTTATTAAATAACTATTTTTAGCCTATTTAACTCATCACCCAAAGTGATACACACAAGCTTTAACTATAGTAACATCATTAGTAATGTTACATACACAGAAAATAGGGTAGATGTGACACTTAGGGACATGCTTTAGTAGACCTGGTGGTGGTGGGTTGACAGTTGGACTAGGTAATCTTAGAGGCCTTTTCCAACCTTAGTGATTATATGATTCTGGGATTATTTGTGCCTACCCATTTTACTACATCCAACTTAGGATACTGAAATCCCTGATTGATCCCCAGCCCATGTGGTGTTGGCTCAGTGCAATTCAGTGCCTTCTGCTACTGATGTCAAAAGTCATATTTGCTGGAAAATGTGTACTGAAGTGAATGTAATGTGCTAGAATCCCAAAATACATAGGTTGCTCTGAAAATAATGTCTCCTACTTAAAATAACTAACTACAATAGCTACAAAAAGGGCAATCCAGTTCTGGGCTCCCCAGTACAAAAAAGACATAGGGATCTCCACAAAAGAGTGCAGTGGAGGGCTACAAAGACGATAAAGGGTGAGGAACACCTTTGTTATGAGGAAAGGCTGAGAGACCTGGGGCTGTTCAGCCTTGAGAAAAGAAGACTCAGAGGGGATCTGATCCACGTCTATTAATACCTAAGGAGCAGGAGGCAAAGGGACGAGGCTGGACTCTTCTCAGCAGTGTGTGGTGATAGGATGAGGGGAAATGGCCACAAACTGAAGCATAGCAAGTTCTGTACAAATGTGTGTGGGAACTTCTTCACAGTGCAGTGATGGAGCACTGGCACAGGCTGCACAGAGAGGTGGTGGAGTCTCCTTCTCTGGAGACGTTCAAGACCCACCTGGATGCCTACCTGTGCAACCTGGGCTAGGGAGCTGCTCTGACAGGGGGGTTGGACTAGATGTTCTCTAGAGGTCCCTTCCAACCCCTACAATTCTGTGATTCTGTGATATGGCAGAACAAATTCTCAGCTACAGAATACTCTTATTCAACATAGTCACAACCATTAGCTTTGCATTTTCACCAGTGATAAATAACAGCCTCCCTGTTGTGCTTGTAAAAATCTGCACATGGGGAGGTGACCCACTGCTTCACAATGTTTCACCACCCACCACCTCACTGTTTAGTCTCTGTAAATGCTCAGCAAGCATTGTTAAAAGTCAATGGGTGCAATCTTTTTTCTGCATGGAGGAATTCAATGACTCATCTTTGCTTCTACGCCATAATCCATTTTGCCAGACTGCCCCTCTGCTGCTATCTGTCATACAGAAACAAAATGCAACAGAATATTGGTGAGAAGGTCCAACCTCTATTGGCATAATACCAACTCTGACATCATGGCCAACATAATAGAATAGGATGCAATGCTTTTGTACTCCCTGTAGGTTGTCTGCAGAAGAGTGAAAATGGATGAGGAATACTGCTGCTGAATCTTGACCTCATCTGGCTGTTGTCTTGTGGATGTCCCCTCTCTGGAAGTGTTCAAGATCAGCCTGCATGGGGCTCTGAGCAGCCTGTTCTGGTGAGTGGGAACTCTGCCCAAGGCAGGAGGGCTAGAACTTGATGACCTTGAAGGTCCCTTGCAACCTAAGCCACTCTATGATTCTATGCTCCTATGCTGGTTTAGTTCATTTCAAGGGCAAAAATCTCCCTGAGATGTACAGAGATATGTCTGTATATATGGCTCACTTTGGTTTGGTTCAGTGAGCAGGGTCAAATGAAAGGTGCAAGTAGAAATGCAAAGGCTGGAAGGATCAGATAGGGATGAGAGGCTGGGTGGATGCTGCTCACCTCAGTCATAGTGGTCTGGTGGGTGTCAGCTCATGCACTGAGCTCCCAGCTCCTCCTAACCCCAGGGGAGCTCTGTGATCAACCTCCTGCTCTGCAGGATCTTGCACTCCCCAGGAAGCAATGCCCAACAGTGCATTTCTGTGCTGCTGCTTTTTGTATTCACACATCTCTATAATGTCACACACACACAAATGTGTTTGCAAACAGAAGACCAGGTAACTTCTACTTCTCTCTACTACAAAAGCTGACAGAGAAGTAATTGCTGGAGGGAGGCATGTTCTGAAGGTTTTCAAACTTTGATGCCCACTGATTTGCAAGTCTCTGTAGTTGAAACTTGCAGTCTCTTATTTTGCAACACTACTCTTCCGGGGAAAGAAACCACTCGAAAAGCTCTTGCTGATTTCAGTGGGGTTTTGACCAGACCCTTAGTGAACTTTTAAATGACTTTAAGTGAGCTGAAACTTCACACATTCTTCTTTATCCCATGCAGAGACTGACTGTTCCAAAGTTATCTACTTCTCAGCTTACTAGAGAACTGAAGATACTGCTTCACCTTGCCACACTGAATTTTGTCCTTTCCTTGTGCTTTTAATTCTCTGCTAGCTATTTTATAAGTTAGATGGCAAACGTGTTAGTGAGCACATCTCAGTGCCTGGTGGGTTTCAGATTCTGCATGCAACCTTAGGCAGTGCTGAAAGGTAGATAATAAATACAGCACAAAGTGAGAGGCATGACTGATTCTCCAGCTGCAAGCTGACTTCTGTAGGGTCACTTAAGGCTTTCTGTTATTCATGAAATGTGGCTGGTCATACAAATTGCTGAAATTGTTTTTGGTTTCCTCTCGGGCCTTCAGAAGGCTTGAGGGTTGGGGTTTTTCTGTTTAATAGAAAAATGATAGATCACAGGGTAAGGAACAGACCTGCACCTACTAGGAACATTAAGACAAAGTAACTTCTGGGCTCTACAGACACCCTAACCCTTATCCTGTGATAATCCAGTGACCCACAGGCATGGATTAATTCAGCTCAGGAATGGCCACATTACCTCCTTACTTTGCAAATTCATGTTCCTTGCTTTATCCTTTCTGACTGCAGTACCACATACAGGAAAGCTGCTGTGTGTGTGTAGTATAGAGCACTGCAATAGCACAGCAAATGGAAGGGGAAAAGAAAAAGTGCTGTCTAAAGATAAATCTGCACTTTGCTATCAAAGTGACTCCAGACGTAGTTCAGAAGCATTAAGAAGAGAGAATGCAGGAGCGTGCTGCCCTGGGAAGCCTGGATTTCAATGTGCTGAGAGGCAGTCCAGGGTGAGAATCAAAGAATCATAGAATAGTTTGAGCTGGAAGGAACCCTTAAAGGTGATCTAGTTCAAGAGTGAGGGTGATCTCTTGGCCGTGGAGAAACATTACATAGAGAAATCCCAATAAAATTAAAAACTCAATCTGGTTGTGCTTCCATGCATGAACAGCTGGAGTCAGCTACATCACTGCTGCTCTGAAAAGAGTCAGTGTACAGTACCAAGCAGGACTGTGAGAGGAATATTTGTAGGGACACTGAAAGAATGATCATCACCCCAATTTCAAATGAGGTGAAAAGAGCAATTAAGCCCTTTTATAGTGCAATAACTGGGAGCAACAGAATGCACTACTCAAAGCAACAGCTTAGTCAACAGGGAGGCTGTGTGGACTGAAACCCAGGCTGAAAATGCACTTTGTCAGCTCAATTTAGCTATCTAGGAATTAAGTTCCTCAACTCCTTCTGCAATTACAGCAGACATGCAATGTAGTTCACTTCTCTCCCTTAAGGTGGCATGAATTTGGAAGAATCTTTCTCCAAGGATTTTGTCCTAGAGGGTTAATTTAGATTAACTCTGGGACACCAGAAGGTGAGATAGAGTCCTAGAAGAGGGTAGATAAAGTAGGTGGGATCCTGACCTGGGGGTGAGTAGTGGAACAGAAACCATTGTTCTATTCTGTACCTGAAGGGAAGAAATTATATATATGCAACAACAAGGAAGCAGAGTTTATTGCTAGCCTAATTACTGCTGTAGCACTCTAATCATCCAAATTATCTCATTTGT
Organism: Odontophorus gujanensis; assembly: GCA_013399175.1. Classification (NCBI taxonomy): domain Eukaryota; kingdom Metazoa; phylum Chordata; class Aves; order Galliformes; family Odontophoridae; genus Odontophorus; species Odontophorus gujanensis. Next base: position 146,706 of record VXAB01008030.1, read on the forward strand.
AAAGAAAATTGTACTTAATAACGCAATACTGCTGAAGAGTCCCACTCTGTATTGTGAATCTCTCACTCACAATGTCCTTCTGGGTCCCAGGGCTCTCAAAGCAGAATCAGGGAGAGGGTTACAAGTCACAGCCATGCTGAGCTTAGGCATGCTGCCCAAGTCCATGGAACTTCTGTGCCTGCAAGAACATCAGCTTGGGATATGACAACCCAATGCTATCCTAAGACTCTGCTTGTGATGTTCTGCTAGTGATAGTCACAATCATATTTCCTGGACCAGGACTCCTTCTGCTGTTCTTCAGTGCTCAGATCATTTTCCTTTTCTACTTTTGCCTGAAATTCTTTATGCCTTCCTTTGTTGTATCCTAAAACGTCACCTTAAACCATCTCGAGACTGCTGTTGAGTAAGCTGATATTTGGGGTAGGTAACCTACAGAGCATAGGGATTTCTGGGAAGGAGTGGTGCCATGACTGCAGACCTTATGTGCAGGACTATAGGCAGAGTTTTTAAGGGGAAAAGAAAAAGGTGCCTGTGTACCTCAGGAGCTTCTGGGATTAGGTGATGGATGAGTAAGGATTTTCAGGATCACTGTTTTAGAGTTCAGTACCTAAATTCCCAATAAATCCCTCTTTAGCCTTGTAAATTCTTTGTGAATGCTCTCGGTAAATAGGATTGCAGCCAAGAAATACCTGGATTGTGTCAGCCACTTCTTCTCTCCAGAAATTAATCCTGCAGGGGGATGAACATCGGTGAGTCTGAGGGTGCTGAGCTCTGGGAGTAGGATGATGGAGAAGCTGAGCTGCTGCCTGGCCATTGCTCTTCCAAAGTCAGCACTGAACTCTGTGCCTTCCCCTGCACCAAGGAGAGGACAGAGTGCGAAAAGGGAGATTTAAGCCTTCCAAGCTAAGAAAGGAGGTTGACCTATCCTTCTGTAACTTGGGCTAGAAAGAAAGGAGATGGACAAATGTTCCCCATGCCAGCGCCTTGGAGCTTCAGTGCAAATGAGATTTGTGCCTTCAGATCAATCCTAAATACTCAGGGGAAGGTGAGGACAAGGTCCCTGGTTTGGTTCTCCCTTCCTACAAAATAAAAGCAGACAGAGATAAAGGAGAGCCAGCCTCACACCAGGGTGGCTTTTCCAGTGTTCCCCAGCCCCACCACACCTCCTTTTCTTTCCTTTTTTTTTAGAAATTTGCATTTTTCATTCATTTACATGTGATGTTAATCTTTCCTTAATCTCCAATTCCTTGGTGTGTGTAGGGGAGGATGAATTCCATTTGTTTTTGTTCCACTCTATCAGACACAGCAGCTATAAGATTAAATGATAACTGTGGACCTAATAATAAAAATACAATATAATGTAATGAAAGTAATGTAGATCTAATCCTCTGTTTTATTGCATCCTGAGTGCCTTTGGTGCTATTATTTTTTTCCTGTGCCTCTGCCTTTGACTTAGCTGCATCTTTTCAAGGAAGCAAAGGGATTTGTAAAGATTATAGTATTATTCAGTTGAACACAGGCTTGCTGTGGGGCACCTTTAATTACAAAACACTATCACTGCTTATAGGGATGTGTGTTTATATATGTGCACGCCGGTGTGTGAGGTAGATATTCCAAGCACCCTAAAGTACTAACACCAACTCAGACAGCTGTACCTGGGCAATGCTGCTGTCTGCTTCTTTATAGCGTATTATTTCTGTGATCCTTCTTGCTGCTGCTCATCTCCTTAACACTCTCACTCTCTCTATTATACTTTTTTTGTTATTTTAATCCTTATTTAGGGAGAAACTTCAGAAGCGTGAAACCTCTCTCTGTTTTTATCCCATTATTTGTGTAGCAATGCTCTAGAGGCCTATAGGGTGCAAGGTAGCGTGACCTTTCTGACCTGCATTGTCCTCACTGTTTCCTTCTCTGCCTGTACCATGCTGAAAATGTTACTTTGAATGCTGGAATTTTATTTTATCTTAAAGTATGTAGCATCACAACCAACTCTTAACAGCAAGGATTGCTTTGCAGGTACTTCTGATGAGGTCTGGGATGGGAAAATAACTGGCCTGAAACATTTCATTGAGTCAGTGGCAGAGATTTCCCATAGCTGTAAGTTCAGGGGAGAGAACGCAGTAGGCACAATTCCTAATTTATTGTGCCTGTGCTCATTTGCAGAGGTGCACTGGCCAGGACATAGGGAGATGAAAATTACTCTTATTGCAGGGGTCAGAGACACAGGGGATGCCTTTTGACTAAATCAGGGACCCAGTACAGCACAGAGGACCCCAGAAGATCTTCATCTTGATACATGTCTTCAGGTATGGGATCTTATTTACCTCTTCTAAAAGTGAATCATAGAATCACAGAATCACCAAGGTTGGAAAAGTCCTACAAGATCATCCAGTCCAACCATCCACCTATTACCAATAGTTCTCTCTAAACCATGTCCCTCAACATAGTATCTAAATGTTCCTTGAACACAAGATGTCTTCCAGTTTTCTTCTCAGTTTCCCTGTGCTCTGATGCAGCTTACTGCCCTTCTTTACTTCTCATGACCCATGAAGGATTAATCCTGTTGTTCCTAACACAGATCCTAGCAATGGTCTTGAACATCAAGCTGAAAAGAAATTAAGAATTCATCTGTACAAGAAAACAATTCAACATAAAATACGGTTTTATTCTTTATAAGGATAAAAGTCTATCAAATGCTTCTCAGAGAGGTTTGTGAGAAAAAGGAAACGTTTTCTATCCTAGACATCAAAGAACTCACTAAATGTGAGATAACTGCAGAAGTAAGCTGCTGTCCTGGCCCAGGAGGGCCCTGAACATGAGTCCTTCACAGGAACAGAGCAACCCCTTACCTCCACTTGTCAACCCCTCTTGGTTAGGAGAAGTTTTACTTTGAGTAAACAAGCAAGCAGTCCTTCAGGGAAAGGGCCAGATCAGCATTTCTGGAGCAGGAGTAGATTAATCACAAGATCCCAGCTTTGAGTTCAGATATCTCACAAGCATAATGGTATTAATCATAGAAAGGCTTAATTTGGAGGGAACTTTAAAGATCATCCAGTTCCAAAACCTCTGCTATGGGCAGGTTTGCCATCCACTAGATCAAACTGCCCAGAATCATATCTGGCCTGGCCTTAAATGCCTTCATGGATGGGGCATCCAGCACCTCTCTGGGCAGCCTGTGCCAGTGCCTCACCACACTGTGTAAAAACTTTCTTCCAAACTTCTAACATAAATCTATCTTCATTTAGTTTAAAGCCACTCCTTCTTGTCCTATCACTATCACATTGTGTAAGAAGTTGAACCCTCTCCTGCTAGTAAGCTCCTCTCAAATATTGAAAGGCCACAGTGAGGTCTCCCTGGAGCCTTTTCTTCTCCAAGTTAACAAGCTCAACTTCCTCAACCTATTTTCATAAAGACATGCTTCAGCCTTCTGATTTTCTTTGTGGCCCTCCACTGGACCCACTCACAGAGCTCTGCATCTCTCCTGTACTGGGGACCCCAGGTCTGGACACAGTACTCCAGATGGGGACTCACAAGGGCAGAGTAGAGGGGAACAATCACCACCCTGCCCTGCTGACCACACATCAGTTGATGCAGCCCAGGATTCAGTTGACCTTATGGGCTGGAAGAGCACACTGCTGGTTCGTGTCCAGTTTTTTAACCATTCGGATGCCCAAGTAATTCTCTCCAGAGCTGCTCTCATTCTCTTCTTCTCCCAGTTTGTACTTACATCTGGGATTGCCACAACCCATATGCAAAACCTTCCACTTGGCCTTACTGAACCTCATTAGCTTCTTGTTTTGAGCATCTCTGCATGGTGTCTCTCAATTCTATTGTGTCAACTGCACCACCTCAGCAAACTTGCTGAGGATACACTCAATCCTACTGTCTATGTTGCTGATAAAGATGTTGAAGAGCACTGGTCCCAAGACAGACTCCTGGGGGATACCACTCATGATTGGCCTCCACCTGAACATAGAGCCATTGACAACAACCTGGCTATGATCATCCAGTCAAATCTTTATCCATCTAATAGTCCAGCCCTCAAATCCATATCTTTCCAATTTAGAGATAAGGATGTAGTGTGGGGCTAAATGAGAAGTCTTAAAGTGGGATCAGCTGTCCTGATATTGTGGAAGTATTCAACTCTACTTCAGGCATTTTGGTTTCAACTCAGATGACTAAATATAGATATTCAGAACCACTGCAGGTGTTCAAAGGCCTTCAGTTAGTTTCCAAATGCTACTCTACAAGGAGACAGATCTCTTCTTGTAGAGCAGAGGCCTAGGCAAGGCCTTGACAAGGTCTCTCTGTGAGGACTTGATGTATTTGCTAGTCCCATGTCAAATGTCCCAGACTATTTCAGGTGGCACTTCACAAAATATTAGGCAACTGAATCATCCTCTAGCATCTGTGGACTTCAGCAAATAAATGCCTTCATCTAAAAAAAAGCAGATTTTTTGAATCCCTTTGACATAGTCAGAGTCTGAGAAACCATTTTAATGTCACGTTCATCAAAAGTTTGGTGAAATTTTGATTACTGTGAACTGCAGTTTGCTGTTACAAAGACACATTGTGGGGAGATGCATTGATAGCTTCTCATAGTACATCACCTTCGGCTTTGATCGAGTTTTCATGAGCTCAGTGCACATTGATTCTCTGAAATCAGCCTCAGATCCTGTGGGATTGCTCTGACTAGCAGGAACAATTTGAAAGATGAATTACCTAAACTAGCAAATGGAGTGAGGATAACTCCCCTCTTCTTCCCGAATACAGAGGAAGCCCTCTGAGACGGGACACAGCTTTGGTAAATCAAAAGGTTAGCAAGTTGTGTTTTGTTATGGGTATGGATGTAGTGATCAGATGACCATTCAAGATGTGAAGGACAACCTGAACAACCTCTCAACTTCTCCTGTAAATCACTGTATGGAAAGGGCACGATGCAAATAGTTCAAGGCAGACATTAATTTGAGTTGTTCTAGAGCATCCCCATATGCCTCACCGTAGGAGTGCGGATTTACAGAAGTTCCAGTGCTGTAGCTCAGCCCTGTGTGTGTATCTCAGGGGTATCAAGTTGTACTGTATCCACAAAAGTCCACAAACTTCATCATTGTTCCTTCTGGCATCTCATTTTCGACTCGACAAACCGATGCACTTCCAGCTTTCTTTGTCTGCCTTATCTGCTCAGGCTACAAGATTTCCCCAGTCATAGATACCTTCCAACCAAGTGTTCAGAGAATCATTTGAAAAGAGGAAAATCTGATTCTGTGAGCTACATCTCACTCTGGATACATTGTCATTTTAAGTACAAGACATATTTCTCCATTCGACAGCAAAACCAGTTTAATAAGTGGAGTTGGGTGAGCTAGCCATGCAATTCAACATCCACTTGTTCTTCTGGCAATTATTGCTTCTCCTTATTCTGGAGAGCTCCAAATTGCTAGTGTTCTGCCCATCAGTGGGATATGCATGCTATTTATGTACTTACAATATGCCTCCATGGTGGCTATCACTCCAGCAGCACAGGGGAGAGCAGTGCTAAGATGTTTTCAGTATAACTTCAGTGACATGATCTCGAGACAGCTGCATGTTGCACAAAGCCCAATCCTGCTCTTTAAGCATTAGCAGAATGCAAGTCCTAACTGTTGGAGGTTAGACAGTCTCTAGAGGGAGACATGCTCATACTGATTTCAACAAGGCATTGCCTTCCTGAAATACGTGGAGCTGTGCATTGTCTATTTAGACTGTTGAGCTGAAAGTCGTGAAAGAAAAAATCTTACCCATGTTTTTTTTTGTTTGGTTGTTTTTTTTGCCCAGCACACCACCATATTCCCGCGTATCTCATTTCTGTTTTGCACAAAAGAAACTGAGACACAGCCATGTCTTGTGCTTTTCCTATGGCATCACAGCAAGGTCCTACCAAAGACGGCATGAAATACAGCTCTGTGGGTTCCTGATGGTTCATTTGCACACAGCAAAACAAGGCTCCTGCATCGTGTCAAAGCAGAATTTAGCAGAAATTCCCATAAGTTTAGAGCTGCTGGGATCAGCTTGCTCTTGCATCCTACAGGTGTGAAGTTTCGGGTAACTATCAAGGCTGAAAACTGTGAAGACAATAATCTCTACGTAGGCGGTTTTCCCTTTCTCCTTTCCTCTACACTGGGAAAGTGCTTCTTAAACACACAAGTCATTTTTCCTCTGGTGACATCCTGAGTAATTTTCTTATCAGTTGAGCACTCGAGCGTTGGTGTCACTTGTTCTGATCTGTGTTGCTCTCTGCCTCCAATCTGCTATCAAAGCATTAAGAAGGCACTGAAGCAGAAGATGCAAGACTGGATTGCAGTAATTGTTAGGAGAACTGAGTAGAGTGACATACAATCAAAAACCTTGATCATGACCGTAGTCTTATTTTATGGTTATCTTCTAGCAAATAGGAAAATATATCAAATGTTGCAGCGATGGGTTTTTAATCCATCCCCTGTGCAGGTGCAATATCTGGAGGTTTTGTTTGAACATCTGTGTTCTTGATGCAGATGGAAGATACTGTGAGTTGCAACATTCAGCTCCTTTCTGATGATTCCACCAGAGCTGCAGTTCACAGTCATAGGAATTGAGCATGTGAGGACAACACATCTTTCCTTCTGTGGGGCTTTGCAAATGCTTAGTCTCTACTTTTGAATTCATCTGTGTCTGAGGAGGAAAGCTTCAGCTTTCCCAGCAGTAACAAGAAAAAAGTTTGATCTACTTGGGTTAAGAGGAGTACCTTGGGGGATCTAGTGACAAAATATAATCTGTATTGGTTGAATTCCAGATACATTTGAGAAAGAGAGAGAAGGAAGGAA